>OZ020285.1:11245144-11410558 GCA_963971205.1 Aethes cnicana
ATCAGAGTTGGACTAGACTTGACTTAAGAGCATGTACGCCTAAATCGGGCGAAATCGCCGTTTCTCCGTGTTTTCAAAAAAGTATTACGGGTAGAATGAGTAGAGGAAATGTATTAATGTATTCAACCATAGAGCAAAATCTTGCATTTTCCTTTTTTAATGTCGTTTTGAGTATATTTTTAACACGCGTTTTCGAAAACTTGCAAATCATGCTGTGTTACATCAAACTACTCGTATTTGTGTAGGTTTATGAAACAAAATTGATGAAACTTGTATTTTTAGAAAGTTTATAACCCACTCTATTCAAGCATAGAGCAATACTTTAATATTTTAAAAAATTGTTTAACAATAGTTACGTGTAACGGATACGTTCCAAAATTTTTACATGATTTTTGTATTTTCTTTTTTATGCTATTCGATAATACTATTGAAGGAGTATTGAGGAGGCTTGAACTCACATTTTTTTTGTGCGACGGCATAAAAAGGTGGAGTTTAAAACTAATTTATTTTGTGACTTTTAATATTTAAATCTATAGTTCAGTTTAGTTAACACAATTTATTGAATTTAGTAACTTACTTTGATGCTTCGCTTGGCTTTTCAGAGCTCCATCTTAATGTTTGCATCACACACTTGAACACCAGAGGTGAAAACGGTATCAGATTTGAACCCAAACTGAAAGTCAAACACCAAAAATATCACACATTATTTATTTATGTGTAAATAAATAGCTCCTAAAAGCTCATAAAGGACTGGTCTCCATGACTTACCAAGCTATAAGGGCATCCAAAGTCCGAAGGGCCTGTTGTTTAACAGTGGCAACACCCTCCGGGTTATGTGCTGCGCTTACACTAGCGCCCAAAGCCCGGATCACCACATCAAGCACCAGTTGTGGTCGAACCGGCTTGGCTACTGGGTATATTTCACTGTAAAAAATCATCACAGTTAACAGGTGTTGTGAGTTGATGTATGAAGATAATAATAAAATAACCTCTGTAATGTTCGCTTCCACAGGCCTATCATTTCATATGAATAATTTGTCACTAAAATTAACACAATATTAATAATATCAATGATTATACAGACATAGTTGTTAGTGGCGTTTTTATTGGTTGGCCACTCCAAATGAAAACTGGATGAAATAAATAATTTTCTTTTTCTTTATTATAGTGCTCTGGTTTTATGATAAATTATATCCATACTAATATTATAAATGTGGAACTAACTTTGTCTGTTATCTCTTAATGCTTCAATCGCTGGACCATTTAGACGAAATTTCGTATGGAGATAAGAGTCCCAGGGAAGGTCATGGGATAGGACAAAAACGGGAATGCAATAACCGAATTCCACATGGGCGAAGTCGTGGGTAGAAGCTAGTTATACTTACACCAGCATGGCCTGAATAAATATGAAGACATTTCTGAGTCTAGTAGTGAGAATGGCTTCTCTGTTAAGAACTTTATTCGGCCCTGACACTGTGCATATTGAGCTCAAAGAAGACAGCATCAGCGAATTTGATGTTTGAATCTGAAATAATTCATTTAAATTTGAGAATTAATGTGAACTTTCGTTAAATGTTTTAGTGAAATTTCAATAAAGTACCAGCTTTAATAAAAAAATCCATTGGATGATAGTTACTGATTATTTTTAATACACTTCTAAACAGTTTTATTACTGGGCACAGGTTTCCTTTCATAGCAAGAGATACTTTATGCTACTCTTGTTTTTTTTTAAACATGGAGCTTAATTTGTGAACGTGGAATTAAATAAAACTGATTTAAATATTGTACCTCTTGTTCTTCTGAATTTCTGTAAATACTTGCTGCATTAGGAAAGATTTCTGAGATGAGAGATTGCACAGCATTGCAAAGTGCACCCATCAGGTCCCGCCAGCATACTTTCGGAGTGCCTGACTTCTCTTGGCCAGGACGAACCTAAATGTGACAAAAAAGGTGTCATGAAATAAGTTTTAAATTGGTAATTAATTTGTCATAATAGTGATGAAGCAATTAATAATTTGGTGAGATGTTTTTTTTTATATTTACCCTTATTGTAAAATATACAAAACAATTTATTTCTTACTTGTTGTAACACATGCGCACACTTGGCTACTTCAACAACATTGTTGTAACTGTTTGAGTCCATGAAATGGATCAAGTATTTTTCTATAGTATTCCGCTGCGATCCACAAAGCTTAGGAAACCTATAGAAAATAAATTAAAATATAATACAAAAGTGAATTAAAAAGAAACTGTACAAGTGGCCTTACGAAGGGTTACATACCGGTTTATGACATTTTCTAGCGCATTTAGCCACCGGAAACAATCACCTTCTTTGTGTTTCGACAAATTAACGAAAAACACAGACAATGCCTCTTTAGCCGCCTCCACATCATACGGATCAAGGCCCCGAACTTTATTTAAAATTTGACCTGTAAAAGAAATGTTTAGCTGTCGTATATCCTTGAAATCTTCCATTTATCTTACATATTCTGCTATAATACAAATTGCTTACTCATTTTTGCTTATATTAAGAAGTTCCTAAAATAAAATCAGTCCTTTATTTAGTTTAACAACTTGTTGGAACAAGATAAACACATTGCATTGCTCTATTTGTAGCTTTTGAGGTTAAGTATCTGTCAAAGTCAAACGCACAATAAAAATGCTGTTCCAGCTCAATATATACTCGTTCAGATTCAATAATTTTATGCTCACGGTAACAGGTTTCACAGTATCTCGAATACTTTTATTTAAATAAATACGTTTGAGCTTTGGTTTTAAGCGTTCATTAGTGATTATTTTATGACACAAGTGGGGATAACGGTAACATAAAACAACCGAAACGCCCTGAAAAAAATTTTATAAACAGTTTAGATTTTGCTCGTGCGGAGTGTTGATTTTTCCTTTTCCACAATTTTCCTCGTCACGTATACGATTGTAATTGGCGTGAGAGTTGTGGTGTGAACAGGTCATTGTTATTTAGAAAGACGCACATCTGTGATTTACAGTTATGGCGACTTTAGAAGATAAAATATTGGGTGAAAAGCTGCATAATTACTGCAGTAGCAGTGAAGATGAGGGATCTGATGATGAAGATAGCAGAAGTGGAGGTGAAGAAGCCAACGTGCCCAAAGAAGCCGCGCCTGAGTTGCCTCCTGTCAACAGTTGGTCGGGGTCTGCGAGCAACACGGGGCCTAAAGGCGTATTGGAAGATTGGCGTCGATTCAAGCAGCATGAAGCTGAAAACCGGAGACAATTGGAGAAGGAGCGTATTGCTTTGGCCAAGAAACTAACTTTAACAGTTAAGCCGGAGCGTGAGGAAAAAGAGGACAAAGACCTAGAAGTCCTTGAAGACGAGTTGAATGAACTACTCGACGAAGACTTCCTGATGAAGTATCAGAAACAGCGCATGCAGGAACTAATGGCGCAGATGAAAAAAACACCCAAATTCGGTAAGGTTATAACTCTCAAGTCCCGAGACGAATTCCTGAACTCCATTGACAAGGAAGATCCGAAAGTTACAGTCATAATTCACATTTATAACGACAGTGCTGTAGCGTGCAGAACTATGGATGGTTGTTTGAGTATTCTGGCTTCTGATTATCCAGAAATAAAGTTCTGTCGTATTGGTGTTGACATAACTGGGCTGAGTCGGCATTTCCGCATTGATGGGGTCCCTGCTATCCTGGTTTACAAGAATGGCCAGATAATTGGTAATTTTGTCCAACTGGTCACAGAGCTCGGCAATGATTACTATGCTACTGATGTGGAGCGTTTTCTTATAGAATATGGCATGCTGCCTGAGAAATAGATTAAATTGTTAATCTTTAATTTAAGTGTGATTTTTAGTTTGTGAGATTAATTTAGCTGAATATTAATTCTGAGTGAAAACCTTTACATGTATTTATGTATTTGGAAACGTTTTATCAATCCCAGTGGACTAGTAGTATTAATTTATTCATAGTATTCCACTTTTCTCTGCCAATACTTGGCTCCTTAGCATTAATGGTGATATTATACATCAGCCAACAATTTTCCGAGACTTATACATTAATCATTTCATTTTCCAGATAGGATTAGCAATTTTAATAATTTTATGAAGTAATAGTTCTTTTGTTTGGGCAAGTCGAAAGTCTTCGACCAGTGTGTGTTGCCAGTGATGACTTATGGTTCCGAGACGTGGGCGCTTACGATGGGCCTCATAAGAAGGCTCAAAGTCACTCAGAGGGCAATGGAGAGGGCTATGCTCGGGGTTTCTCTGCGTGATAGAATCAGAAATGAGGATATCCGCAGTAGAACTGGGGTCACCGACATAGCCCGAAGAATTGCGAGCCTTAAGTGGCAGTGGGCGGGGCACATTGCTCGCAGGACTGATGGCCGATGGGGCCGGAAACTTCTCGAGTGGCGCCCGCGAACCGGGAGACGAGCTGTCGGTAGGCCTCCAACAAGATGGAGCGACGACCTCGTGAAGGTCGCGGGAAACCGGTGGAAGCAAGTAGCACAGGACCGGTCTGAGTGGCGAGCCTTGGGGGAGGCCTATGTCCAGCAGTGGACGTCTTTCGGCTGAAATGATGATGATGATGATGAGTTCTTTTGTTTGGACAAAATGGCCAGAGGTGCTATTATGCTGGTGTTTATCTACAAATATATCTATAGGCTTTGTTGCTTTCTATTTCAAGAAACTAACTGTTGTCATCATCATAATCATGCTATTGTTCTATATGTTTGTTATTATATTACATCATCAACCTCTTTGTTGTACTTACCTAGTAGTACTATGCATTTATGTGAACTTAACATTTTTTTCCTGTAACTACCAATGTAATGTTTATCCATCAATTAATTTATTGGTGCTTTATTAAATGTCCTTGTATGTTCAATTCAATCATTTATTCCGCATAGGGATACCTTTCTTTTATACGTCAGAAAATAATTTACCGTGTTATGTTTTATTATTATGTAAATTTTTAACACAACATTTAGAAAATTTTAGTACTTATTTTTTTTCCATACCAATTTAAGACTTGTACTTAGGAACCCGTGTTCATATTAATAATGAATAAATTAAGTAATTAAGGAATTATGATATTAAATAACTATGTTGTAGAATTAGCTACTACATTAAAACATATGTTGCCGTTTTCATTTTTGCATAAACCCAATTATTCAACCTTTTAACAGCCAGGGGGCCAAGCATGTGAATGTAGCATACCATGTGAATCAATAAAAATAGTAGTTAAATGATTCATTATACTTCCCTTAGCTTAGCCACCTTTAGGTGTCGTTGGCGTGGTACCAAATCAAAATCCAATCAAATTATTTATTCAACAAATAGGCAACATCTGGGCACTTTTACGTCTGAAATGAATTTACCAGTGCTTCCAAGACCCATTGCTTGAGGAGAAGCACTAGATAGGCACGGCAACAGATTTTTATTGAGACGGTACATTTCATAAATAATCATATTCACATTTATTTATATTTTTGACCCTCTGTCCGAAAATTGGAGGACATGGCATGGCATTTTTCGATTTTGTTGGTGATGTACGTTTTTGATCATGTTTTGTCAGGCAGGTCACAGCAGACACGGCCTATGAAAGCACGATTTCGAACACAATTCGAATGAATTGTCAATGTTTGCGTGCGAGGACGTCTTGTACACTTGTAAATGTGTGTGTACCAGTACGCGGGCCAACGATTCACTCACCATCTCCGGATAAAACAAATGACGGTAAGGCGAGTTGGACGCGAGTTGCACGCCGGCTAGATTCAGGCGGGTGATTCCGTGGCCATTCTGTATGTAGTACTATTAAATATTCTGTGGTCAGGTACAAGAAAACAAGCAATGTTTTTGCGAATATATTTGAGATATGATATTTAAAAACATTTGTTACAATCTTAAACTAAGTTTGACCTTACATTACGACTCCTTGTACTAGGAGTAATACTAGGGAATTAACACTAACTAATGCTGTGAATACGTCACAATGGGAGCAGTGTTTATCTTGCAAAGTGGATCTTTACATCTTGTTTCTTCATAATCCAATCTTAATCTTTAGAGGCTGAGAACTAAAGGATTAAGTCATGTTGAAAATCCTCCTTAAGTCTGACAGCTTTACGACTCAACGCATAAAATGCTGATAAACATTCCAGATACATAAGTTACGACATTCTTTGAAATTTACGAAACTTGTCTGCAATAATAATCAATTTTATAGTATCTATTCTGATATCAAATCATTTCACTCTTCAACAATGGTGCCAACAACATCACATACCGGATAGTTCTCAAAAATATCACACTAAGGATCTTGTATTTTAAAAACGAGTACGAAATGCTAAACGAGATTCGATTCTGAATCAACACAATAGATGTTTTTGAGCACTATTCATGTTTGGATGCTAGGTTCTATCGATTAGCAGAGTTCGACGATCTCATCGCTCATTTCTGTGCGTTGACGCTTGGGAGGTTTGACAGTGGGCTCACCATCGTCATCCTCGTCTATAATTTCCAGGTCACTCTCACTGTCTTGCCTAGACCTGGACGGGCCAGGCTTCGGTTCCGAGCCGTTGGATCCGTTGGCTTTATCCTTCCCTTCCTCCTTGGGTGCTGGCATGGGGTCGTCAGCGTCCGTGACCAAGCGCCAGGCTTTCTCTTCATCTTCCTGCTGTAGTCTGACTCTGACCTCGTAGTTCTGTAGGAAATCATCGACTAACAACGCACAGCCATCATTAAGGCCGATCTCTTCAAGAGTCTTGTCATTATTATGGTCTGTTTCACCAGGTTCTGATGACAGGACGACCACACCTTTGCCTTCTACGGTGGCATCAGGAGCCTGCATGTTGAGGCCTTCTTTGAAAGCCGAATTGAGGTCTTTAAGGGTGAGTTGTTTGAGGTTACAGGCGAGTCCTACTTCAGGTTTTGGAGCACAGACATAGCATTTTGGGTTGGGCGGTGTCAATGCTGTAAGGGAAAATAAGTGTGTTATAATAAAACGGAAAGTATTGTAAAGTCAGTTTCTCACAGATTAACTAGATGTTAGCTATAAACATGTTACATAATGTGTGAATTCTATGAAGTAACTGTTAACTAGTCGAGCATTTAGTAACATTATGAGCATTCATAATAGTTATCTCACAGTAATTACTAGTAAACAACCATGACTAATTGTTATTAGCAGTTTGGTTCTTGCTATCTTATGGAGTCAGTCATACATGACATGGTAGAATAGAAAGTGTTCATTATGAAAATGCATAATTTTTTAACAGAGTCAATTGTTTCGTTTTTTATGTTTTTTTACTAGGTGCGTTTCAAGAAGGTGCAACTTTTCAACAGTCGCGTTTTTTTTACGAATTTTCACTCACAACTTTGTTTATTAGGGATCAATTTAGAATGCTGCATGTTGTCGCGGGCAGAAGCCAGTATATTATAATTTCGAAAGTAACTCCGTTCTATCTGTTACCTCTTCACGCTTACACCGCTGGACAGATTAAGATGAAATTTGGTATGGAGATAGATGCGAGTCCTGGGAAAGGACATGTGGCAACACCTGCACGCATCTGCGAAGTAGTTTAAGGATGTGTGTCAAGTCCCCAATCTGCATCGGTCCCACGTTGGGACTATAGCCCAGCAAAACCCTCTCGTGATTAAGAGCAGGCCTGTGCCCAGCAGTGGGACGTAAGGCTGTACTTACTTGTCTCCGGCACGAATAACTGCTGGCGGTGGTTGACCTTGGGTCGTAGGTAGACACTCCCGCAGGCATTAAGTTTGCCTTCTAGCACGGTTTGAGCTCGTAGTACAGCCAATCCAGCCACAATCGCGTTAGCCGTCGCTATGGCCGGGATGATGTTGCCTGCCATGGCTGTACAAGGAAATAATGATGTTAGAAAAATACAGTGTGCATGTCGAGATATGGGGCTTACAGTAAAATTTTTTTGTTATGTCGGTGGTATAGGCGAACGAGCGCACAGATAACCTGATGGTATGTGGTCACTGCGGCCCATGGACACCGAAATCCTTCGATGCCACATTAAGAAACAATAAGATCTCAAATGCGTTGCCTACCCTAAGGGCTAAGATGGAATGCCTTCGTGCCACAAGTTTCACTGTTTCTTATTGAAGTTGTGTGTTTGCAGGTTAAATCTTATTTTATTAAATACTAGCTTCTGCCCGCGACTTCGTCCGCGTGGAATTCGGTTATAGGGTTCCCGCGGGAATTGAGCGTTGAACTATAACATATTATATACGAAAACCTTACTCATGAAACACTCTATCTATTTAAAAAAAACCGCATCAAAATCCGTTGCGTAGTTTTAAAGATTTAAGCATACATAGGGATATAGGGACAGAGAAAGCGACTTTGTTTTATTTTATACTATGTAGTGATATGTGAAATTATTGAGGCCCATGTTTAGTGGTCATCTCTCGGTTATGATGATGATGATGACGACCTGAAATTAGTAGGGGTGGGGGAAAAGCGACGAGGCGGAAAAGGGGTAAAAAAAAAATCGCTTGTACGAAGGGTTCCGCAGCTATCGAAATTATTCCGTAATTATCCCATATCTCATAAACAGATTTTCTTCAAACCAATTTTCGTTTTGAATTTTTTGTTGAATTGTATATTCCATTTTTTTTTAAATTTTTCACTCAAATTCAAATTCAAAAGTTAGAGGGGACAACACACACTTTTTCCCACTAGCATAGCATATGTGGCTAGCTAATTTGAAATTTCAATAAGGAACAGACATCGGCAGGCAACTTGAGCGGTGGCCTTCGAAAATAAGGTCTAATCGTCCGTCAGAGGGACGCGGGACGCAGTGAGCGCTTTGTCGTTCGCGCACGCTTATTGGCCCTTCGGTCGTAAACATGCGTAGAAATCAGGGATGTTACGGAGCTCCGGTTCCGTTTGGTATTGAACATCCGTTTCTGTTCCGGTTCCGTTACTTTTGAAACGGAAGTTATAACGGATGTCAATGCTTACCGCGGCGGCGGGAGATGAGCGACATAAATCAAAAACGAACAGGTTTATACCAGTAATTTGCTCTTTGCCTCATTAATATTTGCAATTTTACTTTTAATAGACCTTACCCTTCCTGTGTGATGGGTGGACACAGACATCGCGTCCACCTATCACTCAGGCTCCGTTTCTGGTTCCGGTTCCGTTTTCAGTTCCGATTCCGTTTCCTGTTCCGATAAACTAAATTGAAAATATCTGGTTCCGCTTTCGGTTCCGATAAAACCACATCCGTTACATCCCTGGTAGAAATCCCCTCTACCTTCGCTCACCGCTCAAGGTGCCGGGACCTGTACAGCAACTACGTACACTTGATCTCGAAGCGCGACTTGCGCGGTATGTTGAAGATGTGCGCGCGGATGTTAGCGCAGGCCGTCACGAAGTCCATGGCGCTGCGGTCGTCCTTGTCCCACACGAGGTGGTCCCCGTCCGGACGGGAGGCCAGCTCCGCTTGCAGCGCCTTGCAGCTGGCTGCCAACACCTGCCGGTTTAAAAATAAATTAAGATGTACCAGTACCATTTTTTTTTCATGTCATTGGTATAGGCAAACGAGCGCACAGCCCATCTGATGGTAAGTGGTCACCGCGGCGCACCGAAATCCTATGCAGATAGATGTACGCGTACGTCCAAATGAAAAATATTTAAATTGCCATTTTTTAGGTAAATAAGATTATTAATCAACGGAATAAACAGCGACAGCTGGAGACAAAAGGTCAAAGGACATCTTTGCAAATTACCTGCGCACACTCGTGCACCGACCAGACCCTCTGGTCCGGCAACCCCGTATGCTGAACCTGCATTTCGTCTTTCCCCGGCAAGTCATCCCACACCAGCGGAGTAGGCGGCCTGCGTTTCTTCCACAGGTTCTCCATGGACAGTAGGTAGCGGATGTCGTCTCCGAAGAGTTTGGAAAACAACTTCTCAGCATCGTAGTTAGTTTCCGCAGCCCAGGCTCGGGTGCTCTTGCGTTCTACATTTCCCGCTGAGGTGCCTTCGGAGGTGAGGGCTGACGAACCAGCGTCACCTGCAAAGTGTGTTTATTTACGGGTAAAAACCAGAACTGAGTAATTTCTTTTAGTCACATTGATGTTGTAAGTATGCTATTGAAGGCGCACGGCGAAACACTAAAGCCGTTGACGCAGAGTCTATTATTGCTTAATCAGCGCGCCTTCTAAGGTGTATCGTGTCATAAATCATTATCTGTCTTGTAAAAGTTCCTTTGCTCTTTGTGTGAATGTTGAAGTGTTGAAGCCATGGTGGCCTAGTGGTTCGACCTACCGCCTCTCATGCCGAGGGTCGGGGGTTCGATTCCGCCTCGCACCTCTAAGTTTACTTATGTGCGAAATTCAATTTGAATTTACCACTGAGCTTTTCGGTGAAGGAAAACATCGTGAGGAAACCTGCACGCATCTGCGTAGTAATTCAAAGATGTGTGTGAAGTTCCCAATCCGCACTGGGCCCGCGTGGGGACTATAGCCCAAACCCTCTCGTGATGAGAGGAGGCCTGTGCCCAGCAGTGGGACGCAAATAGGCTGCAGTAGTAGTAGTAGTGAATGAAGAAAAATGATAATAATAATATATGGGCACCGCAGGTCCTACGCTACCGACTTATATATGCGTCATGACATACAATGGATTACGGAGTTCATTACGTATGCGTAAGATCTATATTCGCTTTAAACGTCAGCCACCTTCAGCGTTTGGTTACAGGCTATTTTACTTGTCATGTCATTGAAAAGGTTAAAAAGTAAAAAGAAACCATTAGCTCTGATTAACAATAATGAGGCTTGATAAATGCAGTGCAAATACAATAATATTGAAGTTAATACTTTATTAATATTAGGTCCTTACATATGAAATTGGCGTTTCATATGGCAGAAATGAAAACGATTTTTTTTTATGAAACTATTTTTTTATTTAGTCAAAGTATGTACCATGGCTATCTATGCACTTTTGCCATCTCGAAGGTAGTTCATTGATTCCTTTACTAAAAAAAGTGTGTGAGCGAGAATCAATAAAATCTTTGAAGGCCGTTTGGACAGCCTCGTGAGAATTGAATTTTTTTCCTTGCATGAAGTTGTCCAAATTCCGAAAAAAATGGTAATCAGTTGGAGCAAGGTCCGGGGAGTATGGTGGGTGTCGAAGACATTCCAGTCGCAGCTCCCGTAGTTTTGCGGCCGTCAAACGTGCCGTATGTGGTCGAGCGTTGTCCTGAAGCAGCAGTGGGCTAGATCGATTGACCAGTCTGGGTTGTTTAATGGCTAGCTTTTCCATCATTGTTTGCAATTGTTGACAATACACATCAGCCGTGATTGTTTGCCCAGATCTTAAGAAACTGTAATGGATGACACCGGCACTAGTCCACCAGACACTTACCAGTACCTTTTTCTGAGTCAACTTTCGTTTCGGGCAGAATTTGGCTGGTTCACCTGGGTTCAACCATTGTGAAGAACGTTTCCGGTTGTCGTACAAGATCCATTTTTCATCACAAGTAACGATACGATTCAAAATGCCTTCATTATTGTGCCGGTTGAGAAGTGAAACGCAACACTCGACGCGTGTTTCTTTGTTTGCGTCGCTCAATTCATGCGGTACCCATTTTTCAAGTTTTTTCACTTTTCCAATTTGTTTCAAGTGAATCAAAATGGTTTTATCACTCACACCGAAGCCTGCCGCTAACTCTGACGTGGTTTGCGATGGATCTGCTTCCACAATTGCTTTTAATTCTTCGTTATCAACTTGTGTCTCCGGCCGTCCACGAGGCTTGTTCTGTAGGTCAAAATTTCCAGAACGGAAACGTTGGAACCAATAACGTACCGTATTTTCTTTTGCAGTAGCTTCCCCATACGCATTGTTAATCCTACGAGCCGTTTCTGCAGCACTAGTGCCGAGGTGAAACTCATATTCGTAAATATAGCGATATTTTAAGTTCTCCATATTGTGAACAGAACGATGTGAAAGAAAAACAAATGACGCGATAACAAATAAATTTCGTAATTCGAACACAGAAATACATGGTCTTAAATTTGAAATAAATTTGAATTTGGAATTCCTAGCCGAACGCCACATATTTTGAATCAAAGTTGCCAGTTCGCCAAACGCCAATTTCATATGTAAGGACCTAATACTTCAATATTATTGTTGCAAGTAGCCCTTTAGCTGTTAGCCCAGGATTTCTATTCAAAGTCCTTTACCAGGGGGTCCCTCTAGTGAGTTTCCGGGATTTTCCGGGATTTCCAGGATAATAGGTAGCCTATGTTTTAATCCAGGTTACAAACTATCTGAATGTCAAATTTCTTGCAAATTGACCAAGCCGTCTTAGCGTGATTGAGTAACAAACATCCAAACACACAACTTTCAACTTTATTATATTAATAAGGTTATGATATCTAGTCTCACCTGCTGCTTCCGGATCGGCTGTATCAGGGCTCACATCTTGATCAGGGTCTTCTTCCCCAAACAGCTGGTTGAACAGGTGCTTGGCCCACACGATGCAGTGGATGGGCTCCGACGGGGTGTTGCGGATGGTGCAGCCCGGGAAACTCTTCTGAGGAGCCTTGGGCTGACACTCGTAGCACTGAGTGAGGCCCTTCTTGATCAGTTCCACCTGAAATCAATGAGAGTTATCTTAGCTAATTATTAAGGTTGAATGGCTTTCTCTTCGAAAAAAGTCTAGACAAGAGAGGTTATAAGAAATGATTGTTATTGGTCCTTGAACTCAAAATACTTTTTTTTTTTCAAAATCAATACAGACTGGTTATTTTGGACATATGAATGCCGTTGTTATTTGTAAAGAAAGAAAATAGAAAATAAGGAACATGTGTCTTTTATTAGGATAATAGCTTCTGCCCGCGACTTCGTCTGCGTGGAATTCGGTTATAGCGTTCCCGTGGGGATTGAGTGTTAAACTATAATAAATTATATACTAAAACCTTCCTCTTGAATCACTCTATCTATTAAAAAAAAAACGCTTCAAAATCCGTTGCGTAGTTTTAAAGATCTAAGCATACATAGGGACAAACAGCAGGAAGTGACTTTGTTTTATACAATGTAGTGATAACTGAAGTAGAATGATATGATGTAGTGAAGTATATCAAAAGTACTCTTTAAATAAAGTAAAAATATTTTATTCAGCTAATACAATTAAAATACAGTACAGTTCAGTTTTGTCTGGCTTTGTACAGTCAAGTTTGCCAATATACCTACCTATACACACTTTTACACCTTACTTTGTTTGTAATGACCTCAACTGTACAAGGTTAAAAATAAATTAAAAGTAAATTCTACAATTAGAAATAGCTTACCTGCCCAGCGTACCCAGCAGTTCCCGTCTCGATGAGAGGCACATTGGCGGCCAGGCACATCCTGTTCACATGGTTACGGGCAACGCGGTTGTCCAGCGCATTCATCACAATGTTAAACTGCTTGAAATAGCCGACGCTGTAATCATTGCTGGAAGTAAAAGAATAAATACCATGTTAGCAAGCCAGTTATTTAAACCAATGTATAAATTTCATGTATTAGTGGGACTACAACTTTCCTTATTTACAAAGTTGCATGAAAAACATTTACCTGATGACACTGTCGTGATGTGCGATTATGGTGACATTCGGGTTGAAGCTAAGAGCGCTGTCCTTAGCCACCTGGGCCTTTGACTTCCCAACATGCTCTTTGTGAAACAAGAACTGCCGATTCAAATTGCTTACGTCGATAGTGTCAAGATCAATCTAAAACGAAATTGAAACGTTAAAATCACATCACAACAAAGAAAAGAGCAAAAGTATACAGATCCCTTACGATTTCAATGTACGGGAAGCCGGTCAACACGAGATTCTTCAAAATTTCACAACCTATACCGCCGGCGCCGACCACTAAAATCTTCGAATTAGCTATCTCCCCCGACAGTTTCTCATCAAAAACACCCGCCACTCTCGCAACCATTGTGTTAATTCAATTATTTTCAGTAATATTTGTATAAAAACGGTCGACCATATAATATTTTCAAGAAAACTTAGCACGGAATGGCAGTGGCAAATTCATGAGCGACGACAAACCGACAAACTGTCAAATTTGGCGTCTTTTCTCTATGCGTTCAGAAATTGTGGAAACTGTGCACGACTTTATGTGAATCGATTATGAGATTAAAACATATTACAGGGAAAATATCAACGTAACAAATTATTGTTTGTCTGTCTCTTAAATGTGAATAAATGCTATGTATGGGCTACTGTAAAATGGCCTCTCGTAGTCTCGTAGCTATGAACGAATCAAATTAAATAATTTCATCATGTATTTTAGGTTATGGGCCATTCAAATTAAGTTTAGGTAAAGCCTGACCAGTAATTCCGCGGACTTATTTATTTTGAGGCTTACAAAGGCTTGTACATAGTGAAATAAAATATTAATCTTGCAGCAATAAGAAATGAGAGTTCCGTTCGTTGATTTTCTATGTTATTTTAAATAACATGGATTTTTTATAGGTTTTCCTGACATATACAGAATTATCTTCTGTATTTTTTTCAAAGTTTTAGGGCCAGTTAGTTTCGGAGATCAGGGGGAGGCTTTTTTGGATATTTTCTTAAATAACTTGTAAACTATTTATCATACAATTATTATAAGAATATATGATTATGTATATTTTAGATTCTCATAAGAAGTACTTTCATTTGTTATATTACACGATGTAGTTTGAAAACATATATTTATCAAAGTGCAATTCAATCGATCCAGTAGTTTTGGGGAAATTGGGTGTGTCAGACGACTGATCCTAAAAGGGGTCCAATTTTTCCCTTTGAGATTCGGAACCCTAAAAGGTACCTAAGTTTAACCCAATGTTAAATGTAGTTTTTTTATTTTAAGCTCATTAGTGAAAACTGATGCAGATATTTCAAGTATTTTTTAAACTTTAATTAGTTAAAAAAATACGAAGATTAGACGAGGATTATAGAAATTAATAGAGTTAATACCCTCTTCAAAGAAAAGGAGAAGGGTTTCATTTCGTCTGTACTTATATTGTTGTTTTTTTTCTTTTGTGAGTTTGTTTTCGATAAGATACTCCGTCAATTGTTGACCGTTGACGTATTTCAATGGTTCTTTTTTTTGTCGAAAAGTGATACCTCCGGATTGGTCTCATTCTAAATTGGTTTAGTTCTGATGATGGGATGATGTGAAGATGAAGGAACTGTATGGGAATTTATAGCACCATTTACTATGCCGCAAAGTGCTTAAATGCTGCTGTCTACGCAGTGATATATGACGTTTAAGTACCCAGAATATTTTTGAAATAAATGGGTGGCCTATTTTATCATAAATGCTAAGGTCTGTATGGTTGTTTGTCTGCTACGCTTGCTTACACAGCTAAACCTACATTAATGTGGATTTGGAAAATTAATGTGGATTAAATATTATTTAATCATTTCATTTCCATAACCACAACTATCTATAAGTACCAATAATAAGTCTGTAGAAGAAGTCGCGTCTGAAACTTGAAAATTAAAAAAGAAACTATCAAGTCGAGGGGAGTATATAAACAGAGATGTACAAAATGCTAAATACTTTTCAGATTTACTATTTCAAATGCAAAATACCAAATAGTTTTGCGTTTTGTATGTCAAATGCTAAATGCAAAATATGTATTTTCAAAATACTTTTTCAAAATAAAATACCTTTTGACCAAATCAAATGATATTTTTATTTATTTTAGGTATTTATCATGAGAAATAGAATAGAGATACAATGCCAAGCCAAATGGCACCTTATGCATGACATTTTGGTCTAATTTATCAGTACGCGTATCATAATAAATTGTTATGTTATTAATAAGAATAATACTCAAAATAATGTAAAAAAACTAGACTGACGAAAAGATAGCCATGGCTTCATTTTGTGAATTGTGTGGCCATTTATTTCGGTTGATTGTGCATCTAGTTCTTATTTTATTATTATTACACTTTTCTTTTATTAATAACAATTGGACTGGTATTGTTAAAAAAATAAACATCAATTTTTATTTATTAGTTCAGACATAAGGCGCGCACTCTGACCAAAGAAGAAAAACCGGCCAAGTGCGTGTCGGGCCACGCGCAAATTATAGGGTTCCGAAGTTGAGGATGCCCACAGTACCTTTCTAAGACTTATTAGCATCTAGCTAGCCTGTGGTATGACGTGTCCGCCCGACGCCCCTGTCGCTCGAGAAAAATCATCATTATAAGTTGGTCGACTATTACTCGTAAGTTTGTACAGCCTACTTAGCTCTGATAGTTTTCCTTTCAACTACGTTATATATGCCACAACCGTGATTTTTTTCAGCCATCCAAATACCACCATTTAGCTGGCAGGGGGGGGGGGGGGGGGAAACGTGACTCTAACAAAAAATAGCACTTTAAAGCTTAATATTTCACAAACGCATCAGTTAATCAAAAAATGGTTCTAACAAACCCACAATATTTTTTTAAGACCTATTCAACAATATGCCGCACCATGGGGTAAGCAAGAAAAAAAAATACATCCCCACTTTACGAGTAGGGGAGGTACCCTATAAAAAAAAATATTTCAAAATTTTATTGTACCACTTTGTCAGCGTAACTAATATGCATATTCATGCCAAATTACAGCTCTCTAGACCTAAGCATCTCCGAGCAATAGTGCGGACAGACGGACGGACGGACGGACGGACGGACGGACGGACGGACATGGCGAAACTATAAGGGTTCCTTGTGGACTTCGGAACCCTAAAAAGGGCACGCACCTCTATCGGTCAAATTCGGCAATACAAGCGTCATTCGTTCATTTCATTTTGTTTGACTGGTATCTAATGTTGGCTAAACTTAATGACAAAGTATTTTGCATTTTGAAATCAATATTAAAAATGCAAAATACATCTCGAAAGGTATTTCAAATAAAATACAAAATGTTTTTTACTAAAAGGCATTTAAATGTAAAATACAAAATAGGTATTTTGCATTTTGTATTTGCATTTTAAATAGAAGTATTTCAAATAAATCGCATCTCTGTATATAAACGATACTGAACACAAAATAACGATTTTTAGAAAAAATGTCTGTATGTATGTATGTCCCGTATGTCCGGATTTAACTCGAAAACTACTGGACGGATTGCGACAAAATTGTATGGGGGTAGTTTATAAAACTGGTCAACATAAGGGCTACTTTTTATCCCGGAAAAACGCATAATTACCGCGGGAACGAAGTCGCGGGCAGAAGCTAGTTATGGAATAAACTCTATTGTGGGGAGCCTCAGTGTCATACACTGCACCAGCACAATACACGTGTGCTCACTTTTACCACCATTATAAAATGCGGTAAATGCGTAATGGATTCATTAAAATTGCTTTTAACTTTATAGTACTCTGAAGTGGAACAGCACTCCGTGTTTTATTTTTATAAATGTAATATTTCCGATGTCGCCCGAACGAACAATTTAGCTTTTATTGCGACGGAAAAGAGTTGTTAAATCGAGTTCGCGAAACCATTATGGCTTTGTCACCTAAGAGCAATTACGGTACCGTTTATTGACGCTTTCGCCACCTTTCTGGGCAATAATACTGGTTTTAGCCCCGAAATGAGGCGTTACGAGGGATCAAATTATTGCACCGCAGTTCGCGTGCCACTTCCAGTTAACGTTGATACTTGAGCTTGTGGATTTTGCAGGTTATGTGAGGTCTAATTAGGGTTGTTCGCGTAATCGTTTCGTTCGGAAACGGCCGGACACTATTTTCCGGTCGACTTGTTGGGCCGTGGCTGTTTGCTCGTGGTTTCATTACCCGTTGCTGATGAGCTCCGGCCTCGAATAGTTATAGGTATGTTGTGTTTTGGGCACTTGGGTTTTGGGTATTTTCTATTTTCGGAAAGCGTCGACCAAATCACGTTACGGCCGGCTATTTGAATTATAAAATATATATCCACGCGATTTGTAAATAAAAAAAATCGTATTGGGTATTCGAGTTACATCCATTACATCGAATGTTGATGTTGCTGTAACACCAAAAAGGTTTTGTCTTCAACAAAAAGTTTCGAAAAGTTTTAGGATTTTTGAAAAATATTTGAAGTAAGTCATTCTACCGTCAATCATAAGTCAATTCATAACATATCCACAACTTATCCACAACCACCCTTTAACATCACAACATATTCTAAATTACAATCCAATCCAAACAGATGTACCATTAAAATCTAGTTTATTTAAACAAAAAAAATGGCGCCTAAAGGTAAGGCGGCTAAAGGCGCGGCCGGCGCCGCCGCGAAAGGCGCGGCCGCGGCTCTGATGAAGGCTTCGGGGCCCCCTCCCAAGCCGAAGAAGCCCCCGCCACCGCCCGCCTGCTTCACACCCGAAGAACTGCAGCGCTTCAAGGACATATTCAAAGAGCATGACGAGGATAATATTGAGAAGGTCAGTTCTTTCACCAATTTAGAAGCATTGTAAACCATTGTATGTGGGTTTCTCTGTGGTGGATGTAAGCCGAAAGACGTCCACTGCAGGAAACAGACCTCACTCGAGGTTCGCCACTCAGACCGGTCTTGTGCCACTCGCATTCATTGTATTCCCACGACTTTTAACAGGTCGCCGCCGTACCCAACCCGTCGTCATGATATAACTGATTTTCTTTGAAGGAAAACATCTTGAGAATTTTTTTTCGTGGTCTATCTGAATTTCCAAAGCCGGGCAAAAGCATCATACGTCATCCTCCGAGTCCCTTTGTCTAATAAAGTAATCAATACGAATATTATAGGTACCTATAAATGCGAAAGTAACTCTGTCAGTCTGTTACCTCTTCACGCTTCAACCGCTGTACCGATTTGGACAAAATTAGTTATGGAGATAGTTGGAGTCCCGGGAAAGGACATAGGCTACTTTTTATCCCGGAAAAACTCATAGCTCCCGCGGGTACGCGATAACCGAATTCCACGCGGGCGAGTCGCGGGCAGAAGCTAATACAATATACCTAGCACATAATACTATCGACAAATGAGCATAAAAGTTTAATGGTTTAAAAGTTGTCCTATAAGATTACTCCTACTACTACAGCCTATTTGCGTCCCACTGCTGGGCACAGGCCTCCTCTCATCATGAGAGAGGGTTTGGGCTATAATCCCCACGCAGCCCCAGTGCGGATTGGGGACTTCACACACATCACGATGTTTTCCTTCACCGAAAAGCTCGTGGTAAATTCAAATTGAATTTCGCACGTAAGTAAACTTAGAGGTGCGAGCCGGAATCGAACCCCCGACCCTCGGCATGAGAGGCGGTAGGTCGAACCATAGGCCACCACGGCGTTTTCTTCGTCCTATAAGATTAAAAAGCTAGAAATAAATAACTACCTACCAACCTACCGGATAAATGGTCGCTAAAATTACTAACCAAAGCAATTTATAAAGCTCGACTAAGTAAGACTCGATACACTATTAAGAGAAAACCTCTACATATCTATCTAGTAAGTAAGTGCAGTGCAGGCTTGAGCTAGTGTAACTTAACCAAAACCATTCCAAGTTGCTAATCTCATTTCAAACTCTACGCCACGCAAGAAACTGCACATACATAGCACATATATATTACAATATTCATTCAGGGCGTCTATTCAAGGCCACGAAGTGATCCTATAGAGATGGGATAGGAATCTCCCTTTCGCTTTTCGGACAAACCCTGTTATTCGAGACGTCAAAAGTGACTGCTGTGAGTCAGTAGCTCCCCAAGTCCTAAAGTCGTTCCTGAACGTGAATGAGCGAGCGAGATGCACGGATGATTAAATTGCGCTTCTTGGAATTATATTGTACCTACGTTCGAGTAATTTGCTCTCTCGCAAAAATTTGAAGACTTACCTATCTGTATTTGGGATATGGGAAATCCTATATTCCTATGTATGGACTCGAATAATGCCCCAGGATATCTAGCGGGATGATTAACCTAATTTAGTTTGAGCCGCTCAAGTGTATCGCGCACGGTTGGTACGATGATATGGGGATGATAAATGATGTGCCCGTCGCTAACCCGGTAGATTATCGTGCAGCGGAACGTGATCGTTGTTTTGGTGTGGAGGCTGACATTAGACCGACATCACACGAGCCCGACACGGCCTATAAAAGCACGATTTCGAACAATTCGAATGAAGTGTCAATGTTTGCGTGCGAGGACGTCTATGTACGTGCGAGGACGTCTGTAGGTACACTTGTAAATATGTGTGTACCAGTACGCGGGCCAACGATTCACTCACCATCTCCGGATGAAACAAATGACGGTAAGCTTGCTTATTATGATGCTTATTATGTATTCCGTAGCTGTTAGAAGTTAGAAAGTAATAGTACATTACAGACCTAGGGTGATGAATTCGTAAATGTTCCAGATCGCAGGTTTCTGTGGCCCGAACCGAAGGTGAGAGCCATAAATATGCGATCTGGGGCTTTACGAATTACCGCCCGTGGTTTGTCAAAAGTTTTACGTCTTGCCTTGGCCAAGAAGTGAGATTTTCTCTCCGCGTAGCGGGCAGAAAATCCCACTTTATGGCCAAGGCTGATGTAAAATACATAGCAAACTGGAGCACAACAAGCGTTGTAACAGGACAATAAAATGTGAATAATGTCGTATAAGTTTTGTAAAATTGTAACTTTGCTTCGAATCAGGACTTTGATCACGATTTACGTAAATGTACCTGGGGCTCTATGCGAAGTCTTAAAATAGGGATCTCGCTTTTTTCTATAGGATCGCTCACGCGTCAAGTTGAACGAAGTTGAAGTTAAAGAATTCGAATATAGGCCCTATTACTACTACTACAGCCTATTTGCGTCCCACTGTTGGGCACAGGCCTCCCCTCATCATGAGAGGGTTTGGGCTATAGTCCTCAAGCGGGCCCAGTGCGGATTGGGGACTTCACACACATCTTTGAATTACTTCGCAGATGCGTGCAGGTTTCCTCACGATGTTTTCCTTCACCGAAATGCGCAGTGGTCAATTCAAATTGCCCATAGGCCCTGCTTACCTATAAAGTTTACGTGACGCGCACAGTATTATGTACCTACCACGCTTACCAACCATCCCCCGTTTCGCACTGGTGATACTTACAGCAATAAATTATACACTAAAACTCGACATGAAGCACTGTATACATATACCTACACCTACCATATAAATAAAATAAATAAAATAAAAATAGCCTTTATTATTGAAGCTTCAAAAGACTTAAAAAAAAAGCTAACACTACCTACCTAAGCTACATATACCTAAGGGAAAACCGCAAGAAAATTCGTCCAGTAATTTCCGAATTTACCGCGGACAGACGATTTCCGATTAAAAAAAATCAAAATTCAATCATTTATTCAGCAAATTGGCCACATAGGGGCACTTTTACACGTCAGAAAAGAATTTACCAGCGCTTCCTAGACCCTCAGCAGAAGGCCTTTTTTCAAAAATTCCACAGTTACAAAATATACATATAGGTACGAATTATAATTACGATGAAGGAAAACATCGCGAGGAGACCAATCTGTACCTACACATGTGTGAAGCCTCCAGTCTGCCCCAGGCCCGCTCTGGGACTTTTGCCTAAACTGTGGGACGTAAATAGCCTTGTTATCCACCGATCATCATGTTACGAGTATTTGTCGATGATGTTAATATCTAGCTTTCCCCCGCAGATACCTCTAAATCTCATCCCGCTCATGCTGAGGAAACTGGGGTTCAACCCCAAGGGAGCGGAGATCGCAGAACTCTTCAAACTGTTTCTTGAAGACGACCTCGTTGACACGGTGGAGCTCCACGAGTTTCTCTTCATGATAGAAGCCAAAATAAACTGGGGTGACGATTTCGAGAAAGCCGTCACAGACGCAATGGGTATCTTAGGGCAGGACGAGGCAGAAACAGGGTTTTGCGACTTCGAATTACTCAGGAACGAGCTGTTCACGTGGGGTGAGCCGCTGTCGGAGATAGAGTTCGTTGATTGGGTAAAGCTGGCCATAAAGGACAAGACTTATAACGTTGAAGAGGGCTCGATTAACTACGTCAAGTTTATAGAGAACATGAATGCTAAAGATGTGAAGTGGTCCGCCGAGCCTATTAACTTCTTCAAATTGGATCAGAAGACCCTGGCTGCGATGGCGATGGCCAAGGCGCAGGAGGAGAAAGAGGAACAAGAGAGAAAGGAAGCCGAGAAGAGAGCCAGGGAGGAGGCTAAGAGGCAGAAGATGATTGCCGACGGGTTACTGCCCCCGGATTAGTTTAACACTCAATGTAACATGAGCCAGACATAAAAATGTGCGTAAGTTTTAAATCCATTTCGTAAAGCAATATATGGCTTTACACTATAGTGTGCGAGTGTATCTGCCAATAATTGAGATAAAAAAAATAGAAATACATCTGAGAATGAAAAGTGGAAACGGAGCATTTTTAATAGTAAAGTATCTACTATCTAGGAATTCTGGGACATACTACAGGGCATATTATCATGTTCAAGACGTTTGATAATATTTACAGTCATGCGCCACACGCATCCCGATTTTATTCGTAATATTGCAATCTAATAATTCATATTACTATATATATTCATATTACTTCTACAAGCTCTGTGGCCAATTGAACTCTTATATCGTTTATTACATACTTCTTACACATTTACATAAGTTTTATTAGTTTGCAAATATAGCTACGTTACATCCTGAAAGTAAATACATCTTAGGAAACTACGCAAAAAGAAATTCAAGACCTCTATATCTAGTCGCATTATCTAGCAGATACCCCGTCCACCCACTCGATGCACAAAGGTCATGCAGTAGCAGTACCACAGTGGAAGAATAAGTACAGTAGGTCAACGCCTTTGATCTCGTGACTAGGGCATCCAATCCCGCATGTTATGTTTGTGATCTCGGTAATTTGCGGGACCGATGATTTACGATCCCACGGAATCTCGGAATTTGCGGGATCCCGCTGGTGTAAGATGAGTTGCATATTAAGTGTTGTGCAAGTAAAGAGCTTATGAAATTCATCCTCTGGACAAACTCCTTCAATTCCTTCATAGTACATTTTTCGATTGTAATATGAAGGTTTCGTCGAAGCTTGTTAGTAGTAGCTACTAGGATTTTGGAAATAAATAAATAGTACAGTCGTGTGACTACCTACGCCTTTGTAAGACACGTTGTCGTAATGAAACAACCAACTCCGCAGCCAACGTCTAAGCTGAGCTCATGAGGACGTTTCTATTCCTATGCTACTTTTCAATCTCGCAAATCCCTCGGATCCCGCGCTGGTAATCTCGCTCCTTGCGGGACTGGAAAATGACGCGGGATCTTGATCTATTTCGAGATATCGGTATACCGAGATTGGAGGCCCTATTCGTGATAAATGCCGCCCGGGGGGTGAGGGACGAGACAGGGGAAGGCGGTCCCGAGCTACTAAGTGCGGTGGCGTAGGTATGCAGTATGTTACCGCTCTTTCCATTTGATTGCTTGCTCTTAGTAGGAGAAACGGCCTAAGGAATGTCAACGTTTTCTTTGATTATTTATAAAATTAAAGCTTCGGAGGACAGAAAGCGACAAAATAATTTGGGAAGCATGCCATCTCGTGCTAATAAAGGCATTTAGACAAATATAAAGGTCAGGTTTCATAGTGATGTCACTACTAACGCAAAAGTAGCCAGCCTTTTTTTTTCAATTTCTTGTGTCCCCTAAAGTATTGACTGATGGATAAGATAAATTATAGAAAAATAAGATGTCATTTTTTTTCTCGCACCTTTATTTATTTATTTAAACTTTATTGCACATTAGTTTTTTTAGCCTATTTTATGTCCCACTGCTGGGCAAAGGCCTCCCCTCTTATTGCATATTAGTAAAAAAAAATACAAGTCGAACTTAATGCCATAAGGCATTCTCTACCAGTTAACCTTTGGGCAAAACAGAAATTGTTGTGGCGGTGCAAAAAAAAGCCGGTATACAGTATACAAAAGAAAACATACTTATACAATAAAAACAAAAAAGACAATAAATATATAGATACACATACCTACTTATATATAATAAGGCACATAATAATACCTTTACCCATTACCTTCTACTATCAGCATGAGGGAGATATTATTCCTAAGGCCGTATCTCCTACTATCTGTTAAGACTTCTTCTTCGACTAACTGCATGGTTTACTAGACTGTGGCAGTACCAACCATGAAAAAAGCACTCAGCCCCATGCATATTCATGGGGCGTTAGCACAATGTCTCGCAAGTAATGGCCGACATAATGGAGTTTTTCACGTGAGTTCACAGCAATACGAACATAATTAGTGCGTGAAATTTCCACATTCAACATTTATAAGAATGCTCTGCATTGAAGGAATTGATACCTACTGTTCGCACTGTTGTGTTCCGGTAGGGGGTTATAGTAGCCGGTGAAATTTCTGGCACAGAGGCATTCTATCTATCTACCCTGAGGGGTAGGAAACGCATTCGAGATCTTATGGTTTCTTAATGGGGGATCATAGGAATTCGGTGTCCATGGGCCGCAGTGACCACTTACCATCAGGTGGGCTGTGCGGTCATTTGCTTATACCATTGGTATATAAAAAACTTGATAAATCATCGGTAGATTTGGTTATATCATCATTGGGTACGTCGTTGATACTAACTTGTGTTCGCGACTTCGTCTGTGTTTCACTAAACCGCTTTCCTCTCTTGAAGATACCGACCGAAGTTTAATAGGGTAATCGTGTGTAGTTAGGTAGTACTGTATCGGTTGGCGCATTTGAAAAAGGTGCCGGCTGAAAAACAGCGCTGCACGATTCCACCCCGTGTGGTTCGTGCAGCACCGCTGATGCCGGGTCCTGTTGCCAGTTTTTCACATTATGTTAGTTGTTATTTTTAGTGTTAATATAGTGATCAGTATTTTTTTTTTTTTTTTTATGTATTGTTTGGTTTTTTGTGGTAATAATCGATTTTCTTTCTTTCTTTCTTTCTAAGTTAAATCACGTGTGTGGGTTGTAAGCTAATAATAACCTGTGATTCCTGTGAATTAACTTGGAAATTAATGGAAGCCAACCCACACAGTCTACAATCGGTCAACTGTTTTAATTTTTAGGGTTATTTGCTTTCTAGAAGGGTTTTAATAGTCCAGGTTTGGCGGCAATTGCATTAAATATGACTTGTTTTAGATAATTTATATTCGTCAATTATATTTGGATGAGCTTCAGCGATGTCATCTGTCTTTCAAGCAGGCACGAACGAATCGCTTGTATTTCCGTTCAATCATAACCTGAGGAAATTATCTAGCCGCTGCGGGTTGAGTGAAAGGAGAAACGGTATTCTCTCAAAATACATTTATATAGGGGCTATATTCAAATGTTACATAGCGAATGGGAGATTTCCAATCTCTGCTCACGCATCGCGGCGTTGCAACCGAACTTAAGCAGCTAGATTTAAAGTTCAACTTGAGCGCCGTGACGCGTGAGCGTAGCGATAGGGAATCTTCCTGAATAGAGCCCCAATTATTTCATTTTCTAAATAAAAAGATAGGTAGGGAGATAGTAATATTGGCATCATCGTTTAGACTGTACGTACTTACAGACTTTAGATAGGTTCTGAGCAAATGTTGATTTAAAAAACATGTAGTTACCTAGTTACCTCTCTCATCGCACGATGTGTGCAGATGCCGGAGACACGCTTATTATTAGCCATTGTTTCATCAAATTGAATGAACACAATATCTCGGACAGAGCGGAACTGAAATAGGACGGCATCTGGCAGAATCAGTAAATTAAATTTAAATTAACAAATATAAAATAGAAACCGTCTGTCTGCAGGCTGTCAGAGTTAGGCTGCTACAATTTCCAAACATAGCAGAACGTATGTATCGCCAAAATCACAACACCTATTTATGATCGGATTATTTTGAAAACGAGTGCCACTCTGAGTTTATTTTGAATGCGAAATTCAATTTAAATTTACATTATCAACCAACAGGGGATTTGAACACACCTTTGAAAAACTTCACAGACATCTGCAGACGTCGTCACCATGTTTCCTTCCCCGAAATGCTCAAGTTAATTAGTGGTTAAATTTAAAGTCAATGTGGGCGACTTTTTTGGAAAGAGTCGAGATTAATACCCAATCCTTTGCGTGAGAGGCGGTAAGATAACACTTGTTGTTGACTTACTTATTTGAACTTGGTTTTCATCATCATCATCATCATCAACAGCCCATAGTAGTCCACTGCTGGACGTAGGCCTCACCCATTGCACGCCAATGAGCTCTGTCCAAGGCGTGCCGCATCCAATCTACACCGGCCACCTTGCGCAAATCGTCACTCCACCTGGCAACAGGGCGCCCTACACTTCGTTTGCCTTGTCGTGGTCTCCACTCAAGAACGCGTTTACTCCAACGACTATCCGCAGTTCTCGCGATGTGACCGGCCCACTGCCACTTCAAAGAGCATGGTTTTAACCATTCCATAATCAAGATAGGTTTAATTGTAGTATGCGAGTAATTCAACTAATTTAATAGGGACGCCTTGGAATGCGGGGTGAGGCAAGAAACCCGATGTAACCCCGAACTCGAGGTCCTGGGGAATTTAGGGGCAACTTAGACTTTTGTTAGCAAGGAAGGTGATTGATGTCTAATTTGATTATTAATTGAAATAGAAACCTATGGGATAATTTAATAACTATAAACAGGATTCATAAAATTTACCCTTTCAATCATTTGTCTTCATACGAACATCCTTGCAGATTAATTTATATCTGAATTTTATATTATTTTGTGTCGTGGTGCCCTAGTGGTTCGACCTACCGCCTCTCATGCAGAGGGTCGGGGGTTCGATTCCGGCTCGCACCTCTAAGTTTACTTATGTGCGAAATTCTATTTGAATTTACCACTGAGCTTTTCGGTGAAGGAAAACATCGTGAGGAAACCTGCACGCATCTGTGAAGCAATTCAAAGATGTGTGTGAAGTCCCCAATCCGCACTGGACCCGCGTGGGGACTATAGCCCAAACCCTCTGGTGATGAGAGGAGGCCTGTGCCCAGCAGTGGGACGCAAATAGGCTGTAGTAGTAGTAGTAGTAGTATTCACTTCGTATTTGCGTATACTATACATATAGGTAGTTATATAGAAGTATTGAAAACTCTGGTTTGACCCCTGGGAAACCCGTTCCCGTAGACGTAACGGGATAAAAAGTATCCCATGTTATTCCATGGGTCTTAAACTATCTCCATACCAAATTTCATCCAAATCGGTCCAGTCGTTACGACGTGAAGGAAGGACAAACAAACAAACACACTTTCACATTTATAATATTAGTTTGGATTGTAACAACAACTGAGGTGTGCATTCATGCAAGTAAGTAACAATGCCAGTTCAAGTAACTAAGCTACTGTAGTGGAAATAAACACGAACAGATGCGCCTTACGCACAATTTGTACATTGCAAAATAATGAATTACGGAACGGCACAATTAATAAGGCTCGTGTCATAGTACTAGTTTAGCGGCCTTGTTGTGTCGTGTTGTAATAGAAAAACAAAATTTTCAACAATTATTTTTCTTTTTACTCTCAATTTGAGGAAACTCATGTTGTAGCTTATCCGGTAACATCCCTTTAAAATAACCCTACATCAACACGAATTCTTAGTCGTGTGAACATTTCATTTTATGCAAATAAAATTAACTAAGGTGGAGTCTTGTAATTGCACCTAGCTGGTTAGTTGATTACAACATTGGCAACTAACAAAATAACTGCTTCGGTGCTCAAAACAGTGGTACAGTCGCCATCAGATACATGTGAGCAAACCTGGGCTATCATAAATATATGAACATATCCTTTAAAGAATAGATCAGCCATGGTCGAGGTGACACACATATGGATGGCCCTACAAAATCCCCAATAATAAATACCGTTTGAAGTCTTGACAATATGATCGTGTTCAATAGGGATGACGACAGGGTGAAGAAATCGAAATTCTAATTCGTCCGTCAGTCAAAAAATATTAGACACGTACCTATTTTTTGTTTTATCAAATTGATAAAGAATGACTAAGTTAAAACGCATTAAAGTTGGAGAGTGGGGGCTAACTACGTCACCGTTAGGTATAAATCGTACCTAACCGTGACGTCACGCGACATTTCAGCTCAATATATCTCCGTATAAGTTTGATTACGTGAAAAAAGAAAAAATACGTGTCCAATACTTTTCAATAATCTTCCTGATAGACTAAGGAAAAAAAAATGTCGTCATCCCTATTATGATCACCATTTTCACTCCCGTTTTGATTGCGATTGAACTAGATTTCTTTGCTGGTTGCAATAACCAGCAATCACAAACCTCCAGCTTATTCGATAGTGTTTATTTCGTTGTTAGTGTCAACGGGCCAACTCCCTTGGTTCCGTTTCCCGCGGCTTTGTTGGTCCAACTGTTTTAGTCAGTTGTTCGTTTAGTGATAGTACAGGAAAAATAACATATCTTGGCGGCAAAATATATACATCAATGAAACTTTGTTTAGAACTTTTATCTTAGCAGTAGAAATGAGGTCTGCCGAGTCCTACCAAAATTTAGGGACCCTACCCCCTTAAGGGAGCTTGGGGCATTTACAATTTACAAACTAGGCAAGATAATTATATGAAGGGTATTCAGAAACACTTTTTGGGTATTGCAGTATGGCTTTGTATTTTATTGACGACAGGTTTGGCTCAGTTGGCTCTCTGTTCCGACGGTCGCGGGTTCGAATCCCGCTCGGGGCAAACTTTGTGTGATGAGCACAAATGTTTGTACTCGAGTCATGGATGTTTAGTATTTTTATCTCTATATATTTCTCTATATAAGTATTTATATCGTTGTCTAGCACCCATAGTACAAGCTTTGCTTAGTTTGGGGCTAGGTCAATTTGTGTGAAATGTCCCAAGATATTTATTTATTTATTATTTGCATGGATGTAAGATATCATAACTCGAGTAATATCTTAAGCTACGTATCGATATATTCATGGCAGGTGCACTCATCCCTCCCGTGCGCACTTGTTCCTACTAATCTAATATGAAATTCTTACTACAAAATCTTGTAAAAAAGCGAAACTATTTGTGATAGTGATTTATTTTAGGTATCCAATAATAGATTAACAATAAATATGAAAACCCTGAAAGAAGTAATTCAAAATCATATTCATAATAATTAATTTATTTCTTGCAACGTTTTTGCTACGGCTAAGGCCTGGTGCTAGGTCCGTCCGGGGAGGTACCGCCGTATTTCCCCGCTATCCTGCCGCCAAATAGCAGTGCTCGCACTGTTGTGTTCCGGTAGGGGGTTAAGGCAGCCGGTGAAATTCCTGGCACAGAGGCATTCCATCTTAGGCCTCAGGGTAGGCAACGCATTCGAGTTCTTATGGTTTCTTAATGGGGGATCATAGGATTTCGGTGTCCATGGGCCGCAGTGACCACTTACCATCAGGTGGGCTGTGCGCTCGTTAGTCTATACCATTGATATACAACAAAAAAACATGTTATTACAGATCTTGATTACAATAAAAGGTTCAGCATGGACCCTGCTAGGGCGAACCAACAATTCTAATAATCGGGTCACCTTTTCCAATAGCTTAAGTTAAACTACATTTAGCAATCCAACTAAAACACACGTGTCAGCTATCGCACTGTACATTCGGCTCGTGGCAGTTGGCTAATAATGTTTGTGTAGAGTTTGGAGCGCAGCGGCAAAGTTTCACCGACACCTGTAAAATTGCTAACTTTTGCTACGATTCGATTCGATTTGCGAGTTTTAGAGCTCACTGCAGAGAATCTTGCGAATACGATTACTAGGAAACTGGAAAGTGACATCGAATAAAAGCATGAACGTCAGGATCCTACTAGAGTCATTCTAATGTATTTTTCAATTTAGGTTGGTACGTAGTATGCTACGCCGTAGCACAATACCAGCGTAGTCCTTCGTAGCCCTCCATCGTAGCACCATACATGGCTATTGGTTATAACAAGAGGGGGTTATAATGCAATTATTTATTATGGAAAAGTGGGTAATTTTTGAGTTATTTCTTTAATGTTTTTTGACGTGATAACGTCTTTTTTTATTCTTTAAAAATTGATGGACACCGGCAGCTCCCACGAAAAAACATGACGCAATAGTAGCATTGTAGCGTTACGTAGCGCCGTAGCGTTACGTGACGTTATCGCATATAAAATTGTTGTCCGTAAACTAACTTTACAGATAACCAATTTTTTCACATAACGAGCTCGTCGCTTCATCTTCCCTCCATGTCACTAAATCAGTTTTAGACACGTTTCTTGAGATTGTCTGAAAAATATTTTTATTTCCGTTGAATTGTGTCTTACATATTTAATCGGGTAAGAGGAATGAGTGCGCTCTTTACCAGCCCTTTGTTTCCATTAGAACCCTTGAATATTAATGCTGAGAAAGCGTCAAGTGCCTATTTACACGTGTTAACAACACTGGCAATGATTGAAACGGTAAATAACTCCATTTTTGAAAAAAAAAAACCGTCTGCAAACAATGTTTTGATTTCACATATATTATTTATATATACTTATTTGTAATCCGTTCATTAAATACTTCATTTTGATACCTCCTCGATGCGCTATGACAATTTTTTTGGAAACGTTTAAATTGCCTCCAAAAGTCAGCCATTATATTTTTTGCAATCTTGATATACCTACCCAGTGTCACTCTCATGATTAAGACGAATCTAACGCCACATCGCAAGCTAAAATCCATCAAGCCATTTAGGCTACACCGAAAATAAATATACATAATGCCAAAGAAATACACATAAATACATACACTCGAAAAACATAACGTTCCTTCTGGCGCAGTCGGGTAATAATAAGGGCTCTCAACTCTATTGTACAAGTAATCATCATCATCATCTATCATCATTTCAGCCGATAGACTAGATAGATAGGCCTCTCCCAAGGCGCGCCACTCAGTCCGGTCCTGTGCCACTCGCATCCACCGCTTTCCCGCGACCTTTACAAGGTCGTCGCTCCATCTTGTTGGAGGCCTACCGACAGCTCGTCTACTGGTTCGCGTGTACAAGTAATAAGGTTGAAATTTAGTCACAGATAACTCATCATCATCATCATTTCAGCCGAAAGACGTCCACTGCTGGACATAGGCCTCCCCCAAAAAAGACATAACTACTGTCCATAAATGGACTTTTGTTTTAGCTGTGTCCTGGGGTCTCCTATGACTGGGGTGTTTATCTTACATAGTGTCACTTTTGATATCTGGTAACATTGAAAAATAAAAATAAAAGTCAAATTCCGAACATGATTTGAAACAAAATACAAGGTAACCGCGGTCGTTATTTACGCGATCTTGTAAAAAATAATTAACAGAAAGTCATTAATAAACAGAAACAACAGCCCGCTTTTCAATTTACAAAAAAAAGGTAATTAATATCTCTTTCAGACAATGCCTTGGTTTGCGCTAATTGGCAATCTTTAAGAATTTAAGGTAGATAGACTTTTGGGAATAATAACACCAATTTAGAAATACTTTACAAAAATAGTAGCCTTTCCAGTTTAAAACATTTCTGCTAGCAGTTATTGTTTACTTTAAAAGTTCATAGCATAACATGAGCAAAACTTAGTAAGACAATTTGGAAATGTCGCTATAAAAACGTCTCCAAATTGCACCATTCTCCAAAAGTGTTTACACACGAGAAAATGCTTCCAAAATATTCCGTTGCAACAGTGTTACCATTATAGAAAAACGTAAACTTTAATGCAAGGTACGCGCTGTTCCGATGGGGCAATTCCACGTGAAGACATTTTAAAATGTTCACTGTCTCCTTTGCTCTCGTTGTTTTGTTATGGAGTTAAAAGGATGGGATGTGTGTGGTCTCGCGATTTACGACTCTGAATCACCCCCTGGCAATGTTCCAAGGGGAATGTAATTTCGAATAGCAGAGCGGGTTTTCTACGAAACACGTCGTAATACACGGTGTGTGGTATATGTACTATGTAGAGTTGCCAGTATAACTCGTTTGTTATGCATGTACCTGCAGATTAGGAATACGATTGTCCGTTGGTGGGTGGTGTTGCCAAGTTCCAACTAGATTTTAACTGCAATATTTTCTACGGAGCACTTGTTTACGCATCTCGTAAAACTTTCCGTTAATTAATTGTAATATTCTTTCTCGAAGTGTTTATTCTATCGTCAAAATCACGGGGCTTTTTAATGGGTTCTTATGTAGGTAATGTTCAAATCAACTAATTAGTGAAGCGTTGCCAATTTTTCGTCGTGATTGAAAAATGTTCTTATTTTGCAGAGAGCTTGGCAAGCTTGCGCCCGTTTATATTAATTTGAAAGCATTTTTTTGTATCTACAGCTGAACTGGGTTTGACTTTGGGCCTGAATATTCGTAAAGTAAATTTGCTAAAGAAATTGTCCAACGCAGACGCCATACGGGCGAGCCGGTGGTGCAGAACATTATTTCAGAGGAACGATTTTCATTTCATATCTTGCGATATTTATTTATTGCTTAGACATTATATGTACATATGTATTGTTTACGCAATACAGTTTAATTTTGAGGGTCACAATTTTTTTTGTTAAGAAGTTTCTTTTTTTGAACAGTTTTTATCCAAGTATGGCTATAGATAGGGTGACGTACTGTGTAGAAATAAAGATAAACTACGAATACTACGATGACATGTCACGCACCTCCAAATTACAATGTTTTTGTGAAATTATTTATAAAACTGCCAAGACTCCCTACGCATGCCTGCTGTTGGGCTGCTGCAATGCAAACATTGCTTACATGCACACTCTTTCGTAATGATGTCACTAAACACGTCGAAATGGTAATTTGGAGGTGCGGGCTATGTTATCGTAGTTTATCTCTAGCAATCTAAGGTTGCATCAAATAAATTGGAACTATTGTCCAAACCTCGTTAACGCATTCACTGCCACCGACGCATAGGTACGTTTTGCTGACTTTGCCGCAGTGCCTTGAACGCACATGTGCGTTGCAATGCTCCCTTAATGACAGATGTGGCACCTGACGAAAGTTCGTAAAACAGAAGTGGCAGTGAATGCCTTAAGAGGAAGTCTGTGTCCAGCAGTCGGATGTGAATAGTTTGTTGTGGTGATACTTGACGGAATGACGATAGGGCCTAAAGAAGATCAGGTTTACCAAGTAAATGGAGTCAATTATATAAAATTCAAGCTATTCTAAGCTCTCTGCAGACATCGCATTCTATTGCCGCCGGTGCATTGGAACGGAATGTATTTTATACACGCATTACTTACAGCCGGCTGCAAACTTACAACTCCCTTAGAAATTTAAGGCCGAATAAATATTGGATTTGTTTCGCTGCAACATGAATTTATTTTTTATTTATATTTGCTCACCATTGAGGAAGTATTTAAAGGCAAAGTCATACTTTTGAACCCTTGTTGTAGTGCAGTTTAGGAAGATATGAGCCAAATATAAGAAGAAATGCTATACTATGTATTTAAATCGATGGCTTCTGTCTATCTGTATTCTGGACACTTCGCCAGTATGGGCCAGAGGCCTGCAAGTTGTTCGGTAATAAAGGTACGAATACAAAGTACGGTGTAAATGATTAATAAGTAAATAATTTACTAGTCCACTCAATCACGACTCACACGACATTAAAAAAGAAAAAAGAAATTACAACGTTTAAAAACACAAAGCAAAAGCAACGTCACATCTCAAAAGATGCAATCAATGAGTACGGAGACTATCACTCATAATAACTGGCCGCTAACAATATCGACGCCGAATAATTCCGAAAAAGATTTCTCTTATTCCCGCCTCACTTCGCGCGGAACAATAGTGTATTGATGGATAGGCGAAAACCCTTAGGAGAGCTATTTCCCGCTCGATTGGCTACATCTGTTACGTTCATTTACACCAGGATTCTTGACAACCGTGTTTTGTTTTCTTGGAACCGAACCCTTTGGCTCATGTGTTACCTACATCAGACTCATTCTTGTGGTAACGCAACTTAGAATGATTTGTTTCTTGTGGTGAGGCATTGGGCGGCGCGTTAAGAGACGTAATAGTACATTACAGACCTAGGGTGGTGAATACGAATTACCGCCCGTGGTTTGTCAAAAATTTTACATCTTGCCTTGGCCAAGAAGTCAGATTTTCTCTCCGCGTAGCGGGCAGAAAATCCCACTTTATGGCCAAGGGTGATGTAAAATACTTAATACGTTACATAGACTATCATATTATATTGAAACAGGACTTGAGAAGAACAGATTTCGCTGCTTTCCACGTAAGAAGATCTAAAAGTTAAATTGCAAGGTGTACTTTCACTACCGATACTTTGTCCATAGCAGAAGTTCACACTAGTTTTCTTAGAATGCACACGGCATTTTACTACTTTTATACCTAAACAAAGAAATCAACAGTAGGTAGTAAACGTAAATTGGATGAATCGTTATTTAAACTATATCTAGGTCACATGACATTTACAATATTAATTTTGTTGGACGTCTAAACAGATTATTCCACTCTAAGCGGCTTTATTTTAATTAACTCGATAGTGGAATTGAACAAATATATGTATATTTCATTTAGCATTTAGCTGGTAGGCTTATAGTCTCAGTGCACGTGGAAACTATAGGTCAGTCTCCCTGTTTAGTGAAAATGTTATTGGAATGTCACCGTCCCTAAAATTGAGTCCCTATAAGAGATCCATCTCGTAGAAATTCTTCTTAAATGATACTAGTAGTAATATGAACTAAATAGGTTCTTAAATCAGAATCAGAATCAGTAATAGGGATATCCGTTGTGTTATATGTATGTATTCGTCTATTTAAACAAACAAACAAAAAACCAGAGCCTCGGTAGACGAACCGCACATAGCTTGGTTCTAAGAGGGTTATTTCACTCTCTTCTTTCCTTTTAAATTCACTTGTTCGTTTACAGATGTCCAGAGTTTCACAATAGGCAGGTAGATACTGAGCACAGAATATTTAATAGTATTACATACAGAATGGCCACGGAATCACCCGCCTGAATCTAGCCGGCGCGCAACTCGCGCTCAATTCGCTCTTATCGTCATTTGTTTCATCCGGAGATGGAGAGTGGATCATTGGCCCGCGTACTGGTACACACACATTTACAAGTGTAAAGACGTCCTCGCACGCTAACAGACGTCCTCACACGCAACCTTGACACTTCTTTCGAATTGTGTTCGAAATCGTGCTTTTATAGGCCGTGTCCGCCCTGTGTACTGAGCACAACATTTCATTTCTCTGAAAATTCCAATTTTATATCGCATTAATAAGTCTGGTCTTGAAACGTGCTAGTCAATGATTCGTGACTGATTGTTGACTCGTATTAATTCTTATTAATATGCAGTTAAAGTTTAATTAAAAAAACCTACGCCTAATCGTGATATATTTTGTACTGTCAAGGGTTTGTAGTGCATTCTTGATTTGCTGCAGTAGGAGTCTTAGCATGTGATAAGTAAGGTTTATTTTGAGTCCGTTAATTTTGTGATATAAGTTCTTTTAGAAGCGGTCTGCAGAAGAATGACGTAGTATTCTTCAATGAGAGTGTATAGAATTGAGCCGTTCCATACATTTCATAGGATTTGTATGGTTCTCTGGCGTTGGCAGCTTCATTGGATATGCTTTCATATTTTATTGAATGGTTAAGTTTCATCGAGTTTGTACTTGTAACGAGTTATTAATTCATCTTCATCGCGGGTTGTTGTGTAATTTTGAATAGGGTAAGTAAGTAACAAACAACGTGTATTTTAGACTTTCCAAGTTTAAATTGACCTATGGGTTACTGAGAATCCGTATTCCAAACGTTTAAGATATTGTAAGTGATTTTGTTTAGGCTTTTTTTAGAGGAGTCAGCGGGCCGTCCTTCACTTATGTTGTACTAGCTTGTGCCCACGTCTTCGCCCGCGTGCTTATGTCCTTTTCTAGGTCTCAAATTACCTACATGTTAAATTTCAGCTAAATCGGTCCAGCGGTTGAAGCGTAAAGAAGCAAGACAGACAGATAAGTTCATTTCGCGTTTATATTATTCCATACTGTAGTAACTTTATATAGTATGGATTTAATTTATACGTATATACTTCAATATACCTTTAACTACTACTGTCTAGCCAGTCTAGATATCAAATTGAATTTAAGCGAATGCAATATCAAGAAACTGCGATAGCAGTTACGTTACTAATTGGTAGAGTTTTAATTAGCTAGAACTAGTAGAAACGTTAGCTTGTTAATCCCAACTCGTAGTTACAGACGGCGAATCTGTTTTTTTTAAATCTTAACAAACTAGGATAACTAAAATGGACAATTCTTAATGGGGACTATTGTTTCTTCGCTCACCAGTTGGCGCCACTGTTGACTGAGGTCCAGAGGTATAGCTGTCAAAGGCGACTTTGTAAGATCGGCGCCGAAACTAAGTTTTAAATCTTGAATCTCATTAAGTTTATTAATTATAAATAACTATCATCATATCGAGTAGCTATGTCGCATTGTTATGCAGTTCCGTTTTGTTCGGAACTTTATTTTTGTTTCAAAGCGTTCATATTCATCGCCAAATAATCCATATTTGCGATAATTTCACGAAGGAGATCACTTTTCAACAGGTAAATTAAAGAAATTAATAATTTATATCACGTAGCCCGCCAAAACCAGTGAAAAGTGAATGTTATTGGACCTCACGCGACACTAGCGCCTCTAGTGGCAAATTCACACGCGATAGCCCCCATTGTCAATAAAAAGTATTATATTCTCGTTTAGCAGCCAAAAGTCTATCCAAACCAATTGTTTATTGCGATAGCTTTGAGTATGGAGGGTTGAAGTAAAGGAGCGCAATCTTTATACTTCCAAAAGTGGACTCCAAATCGGGTAGGTTGGGGGCGCTGCGGTCGCCACTTCAGTCAAGCCACCTAGGCGGATAGTCTGCAGCAGCGCCTTCAGATGGCGCTGCTAAGACGAAAACGCAGCGAAAACTGTTGTGAGGAGAGTGTGTTTTGTTTTGTTGCTTATCAAATCCGGTGGACACGTTTTCAACTGTTTCGCCATAAAAGATTGCGCTCCTTACCAAGACACATATTCCACACTCCATAGCTTCGATGTTGTTTTTGACAGAATCATTAAGACGCTGACCAGAGCTAAAGACCTTGAGCAATCGAGGCAGGCAACTGTCTCAGCGTACAATATCTGTTTGCATTGGAGGGAGCGAGAAGCACGACCGCGGCATGTGGGCGATATACGTAGATAAACAGAAAAATGAAGGTTAAAAAAATCCCACATTGCATGAACAATATAAATTAACATTTTTTTTGGTATGAGTATGACGGAATAGTCTTCCGGTTCCGGTTTTCGTTAAGTAAAGATGTCTTTTTGTGCTCTTCGAAGAAAAAAATCGATAAACCAGTGAAAACTACATGATTTTTAAGTGGACAGTGTAAAAAACTATAGACTAGAACTCAATTCGTGCGATTAAATAAAGTTCAGTGCACCACGATAAAATCTCAGCGTAAAACAAGTGTAAAATCATTAGTGAACATAACCTAAAAAGTCGAGCGCCATAAACAACGATTTAGCTGACTAAGTGTTGTCATCACAAAAATAAATAAACGTCAGCGGCACACGTCAGTGTCATATGAGCAAGACTGACAACCTACAAGGAAAAAATACGTTCCGTTCTTCACAACATACGTTCGGAAACTGTCACATTATATCATGGAAGACTAAATAAATGCATTATGGAATAAAATGAAAGAGGAATTCCAAAAACTAACTGATTCCATTAACACTACAGTCCAAAACACAATTTCTTCAACAATAGAAGAAAAATTGTTGCCTTTGACACTGGAGACAGAGAAACTAAAAGCAGAAAACGAAAAATTAAAACAAAAAATACAAAACCTGGAAGTTGACTCTAGAAAAAATAATTTGATCATTCACGGCGTGCATGAAACAGAAAACAACAACACTGAGCTTGTGAGATTAGTTCTTGAAACTTTAAATAGCTTCAACAAGAAGTATAATGGGGCGGAGTGGGACCGATGGGAGATCAGTCGAGCGGAAAGATTGGGGAGGAAAACCGAAAACAAGATCAGACCAATAAAAATCATTCTTACATTGGAATGGCGAAAACTAGAACTACTTAGGAACAAAAAAAAGTACCCAGAAAACATTAATATAACAGAAGATTTTACTAAAGAAGTTCTCGAAGAAAGGAAAGCTCTCATACCAAAGCTGATAGAGGCAAGACAATCTGGGAAGTACGCCATAATAAAATATAACAAGCTCATTGTAAAGGAAAACAACCATACAAAGCAAGACAAAAGGAAAAGAGCTCCTTCTTCACCCCCTAGTACACCTCCAAACAGCTTTGGCCCAACCGAACCTCAAGAACGAATCAAGCAGCCAGCTAAACAATCAAAAACTACCCCTTTTGATGCTATGGCAAATAGAAAGATCCAACGAGAAGAAGCGCAGCCAAAAAACCTGTAAAGACACACATCGGAAACCGGAAGAACACAACACACAAACGAAAAACATTAACCAGACAAAGAAAAACCACAATAAACCCCCAACCCGGCAAGTCCCCGTGAGGGTCAAGGACCAATCCCTTCCAGCTCCTATAAGAAATAGTTCCAACACTGAAACATTAAAAACAAATAGAACTGAAAAGCTGTACATAGCAACATTGAACTGCTTAACACTAAGAACAAAAGAGAGACTTACCGAACTAGAGCTAGCACTTTTTAACATAAAATGGGATATATTAGGCTTAAGTGAAGTGCGAAGATTAGGGGAAAGTATTGAAGACCACCAAGAATATATATTCTTCTACAAAGGTGAAACAAAAGGAAGCCACGGAGTTGGCTTCATGGTTAAAAAACATTTAGAAAGAAACATTGATGAATTCAAGGGTATATCAGAGAGAATAGCGGTTCTTAATATACACTTACCAGGATACAAAAATAAATGGTCTATAGTCCAAGTGTACGCTCCCACAGAACAACATGATGAACATGGGAAGGACATTTTCTATGACCAGCTCTCAGCAACCTTACAAGATACATGTAAAAACGTTATGGTGATAGGCGACTTTAATGGCAGGATAGGACCCAAAGAACTGGTGAAGAAATGATAGTAGGCAAATTCGGACATGGCATCAGGAGCAAAAATGGCGAAAGGATGATTAATATGGCCCAAGAAAACAATCTGTCATTCATGAACAGTTTCTTCAAAAAACATCCAAGGAACAAATGGACCTGGATTTCGCCAGACGGATCATATAAGAATGAAATCGATTTTATCGCAACTAATAATAGAAAAGTGTTCCAAGACATAAGCATTTTAAACCAGTTCAACTTTAATACCAACCATCGAATGGTGAGAGCAGCGATAGACAAGAAAGAACCAAGAAAAAGTAGAAACAAATTCAATGCAGCATCTAAAGTCATGAGCAACAATATTTATGTACACAACCCAAGAAATAACACAGACGAATTATATAACACTCAGTTAAATGAAATTTATGGATCATTCAAGAAACCTACAAAAAACAAAACAGAAAAAATTGGAATAGAGACCAAGCTATTAATCGAACAAAGAAAGGAGATATTAAAATTTGGAAAAGACAGAAAAAATCTCAAGGATATTGAAGAATTAAGTAAGAAAATTAGTAACTCTATTAAAAAGGACCAAATGAAGAGAAGAACAACTGTGCTAAACCACCATATTAAAAAGACTGGCGGAGTTAAAAAAGCCTTAAAAGAACTGACACAAACAAAACAATGGATACCGAATCTTAAGAATAAAACAGGAAAGCAAGAAAGAACAAGAAAAAATATAATTCAAACAGCAACCGATTTCTATAAGAATCTCTACACAGCAGAAGATAGCACCCCGATCCGTAGTACAAATCTAGTAGACGACGAGACCGAGTTCATACCACCATTTCTTCAGTCAGAAGTAGAAAAAGCGATTAACACTCAAAAAACGATAAGGCACCAGGACCAGACCAGAAAACAAATGAGATGATGAAACTTTCTATAACTATTCCGGAAAACTTGAGAAAACTCACAGAGATATATAACACCGTTTTAAGTTCGGAACTAATACCATCTCAATGGACCAAGAGCGTTATTATATTACTACATAAAAAAGGAGACAGAAGCACAATTGGAAACTATAGGCCTATAAGCCTTATGTCTAACGTCTACAAAGTGTTCTCCAAATTGCTGCTGAATAGAATAGAAAGTGTACTGGATGAACAACAACCCATGGAACAAGCTGGCTTTAGAGCGGGATTCTCAACTGTCGATCATATGCATGTTATAAAGCAACTTATAGAAAAATGTCAAGAATACGGAAAGGCTTTGTACATCGCATTTGTAGACTACAGCAAAGCATTCGATTCGATCAATCATGGTTCACTCTGGAAAGCTCTAATCCAGCAAGGAGTGCCAAAAAAATACATACGCTTAATTAAAAACATATATTCGAATAGCACAGCACAAATAAAATTAGAAACAGTCGGCGAAGAGTTTCCAATAGCTAGGGGGGTTCGACAAGGAGACCCATTGTCACCTAAACTATTTTCTGCCTTACTGGAGGACATATTCAGAGACCTTCAATGGGATACACTTGGCATAAACATTAACGGCTGGATACTTAACCACTTGAGGTTTGCTGACGATTTAGTCCTGGTAGCTGACAACGCTCAGACGCTCCAACACATGCTACAACAGCTGACAGAGGCAAGCAGAAAAGTCGGACTTACCATAAATAAATCAAAAACCAACATAATGACAAACAGAGAAGAAAGGACCATAGTAGTAGATAAGTAATGAAAATATAGAATATGTACAGAACTATACTTACCTAGGACAAATTATATCACTCAAAGACCAGACGACTTTAGAAGTAGAGAGAAGAGTATCAAGTGCTTGGAAAAGATTCTGGTCGCTTAAGGAGATACTTAAGAGTAAGCACTTTCCAATGTCAGCCAAGAAAAAAGTTTTTAATTTGTGTATCCTCCCATGTATAACCTATGGTTGCCAAACTTGGGCACTGACCCAGAAACATCTCCAAAAGCTTAGAACCTGCCAAAGAGGAATAGAAAGAAGTATGATGAACATCACATTAAAAGATCGTAAAAGAGCAGAAGAAATAAGAGCAAAAACAAAAGTAGAAGATGTAATTAAGAAAGTAAGAAAGTTAAAATGGCAATGGACAGGACATATGACACGAGATAGCAAGGAAAAATGGACCAAAATAATTACAGACTGGCAACCACGAGACGGCAACAGAAAAAGAGGTAGACCAATTAAAAGGTGGATGGATGACATCAAGGCTATAGGGGGCGCCACCTGGACCAGGAAAGCCATTAATAGAAAGGAATGGAAACAGCTGGGAGAGGCCTATGTGTCAGAAGACACGCTGAACACTAATCCGGACAATACGATGTGTTAGTTTTAAGTAAGGTTATAAATGTAATATAATACTGTTTTAGTTTCGGCAATAAAGGCTATTATGATGATAATGATGACGGAATAGTGTATTTAAGTATAGAAATCTGCGTTAAAAAAATAAACTTATATAGAACCGTTTAAATAAGAATTAAGATACAGATATAATCTTTCCCATTTCGTGAGCTCTATCGACTTAGTTACCAATTTATTCTGGAGTTCTGAAGTGATTGCATAATTAATGGCTTTAAATTACATATTAAGCGGTAGCTTTAGTGTTAGGGCCTGGTGCCAGGTCATCTGGGGGACTAAGTACCACCGTCTTTCCCCGCTAACCTGCCGCCAAATGGCAGTGCTCGCACTGTTGTGTTCCGGTCTTAGAAAAAGAACATAACATAGAAGCCAGGCTAAAAGAGTAATATGAGATAATATATCCATCCTTACTTTCTTATGATTACATCAATGTGTTAGAAAAAGATGCATATATAGAGCTCTACTTCGAAATAACGTAGGTGGTCACTGGTTTCATAATTTGCTAGTGATGTGTTGTGTCGGCTTTTTGTATCGATAATTATAACAAACTAGCTTTTGCCCGCGACTTCGTTCGCGTGGAAATTCACACTAAATCCCTTTTCTCGGGAATGTATAGAAATAATAAGTCTGTAAAAAAGTCGCGCCCGTAACATTTAAATTAAAAAATAAATAAAATGACAAGTCGAGTTTAGTCGAGGGGTCTAACTAAATTGATCCAACAATACAACCGATTTATAAAAATATTGTCTGTACTTATGGAGGCGCCTTTTTGGAATTAGAAGAGGCCGATGAAAAGGAGAAAGTGAAAGGCTCATGCGCACTTACCTTGTTTTTTACACACCATATCCATATCAACAAAAACACGGTATATATATATAATTATTTATTTGTTTATATATAAATATACATATCACTACATTTACACTAACTATGCTACTACTAACTAACTATGATACTATGTAACTGTTATATATTTGTGTTTATATTATGTAACGCTAATATTTCTTATTTATTTTGTTTTTCTTCCATTTGGTCCTTAATTAGACACCGCCCATGGCGCCCATCATTCGTATTTCTTCCGCTTTCTCCACTTTCCAAAGTATAACTGGAAGAGATCGCTGTTTAGCGATAAGTCCGCCTGTTGTTACCTGTAAACTGTGTATTTATTATGTTTCTTCTGTTTGTTTATGGTGTTCAATAAAGAGTAGGTATTGTATTGTAACTACTATTACTACTAGTATTAGACTTAGACTTATTGTATTATAATATTAAAATGAATTAATGAATGTTGAGGAACTGAGGAAGATATGCTAGGATAGAAGCAGGTGGCGTTCTGTGGTATCTGCCTACCCCAACGGGAAACAGCCGTTAGTTTATGTATGTTTGTGTATATACACTAACTAGATATACATAATACAACTACGTATAATCATTTGAACAACGTTACCATGTCAGTATCTGACAAATTTAATATTGGTATAGCATCTGCCTTCAGTCGCCTATATTTTAACTTTTCATTTGGTTCAAAAGAATCTGGTGTAAAATGTTTGGAGCAAATGCGACTATGTGTGTTCCAACTCCAACCAGATCTTTGGATACTTTTCTTCTATTCATTTCTCATTTGTGCATTCTTTGGAAATCTGTAGGTAACAATTTTGTTCAGGCTTGTTATCTTACTCAAAAAAGAAATATAAGTAATACATTATTTTCAAATATTCTATAAATATACATTTTCTTTATCAAAACCTTTATTTTATAAATTATGATACCACATATTTAAGTCTTATTCCCATATGATAACATTATCGACATTTATTTATTGTGTGAATGTCGATAAAATACACATCACTATGAAGAAAAACTAACCTCCTAGAGTATTCAGGAAATAAGCAAATAAGCGGATACATCAATGTAAAACTGAATGAAATGATAAAATCTATAAATTACTAATACTGTTACATCATTTTAGGTTAGATCGTTGCCTTAAAAGATTCAAAAACAGTCTGAACTCACTTATGAAATGATATTCCTTGATAGTCATTTTCTTTTCTTCCTGAGTGGGATTTGCATCCTTCAACCACACAGGACATATTGCCTAAAGACACTAGGTATGCTAAAAAGCAACACCTTAAACGCTTCGCAGGGTATTCGCTGAAATAATACTAAAAGAACTTAATTTTACGGAGAGACACAGATCGCCAGCCAAAATAAATTGAGCCCGTATGACACGATCAAGTTATGTTGCGAACGTCACGACACCAAGGATGAAAGGTTAAGAACATTTTTAATTTGGTTAGGTTATAAGAGGTCCAAAAGAGGTCCATTTGACGTTTATTGAATTGAAATTAGTGACGACCCGTGAAATGGTAGTAACAAAATGCATATTACCGTTTCACTCTAACATATGTCAAAAGTAATTTGGGTTTCGCGAGTAAGATATACAGTACCAAGCTCTTCTTTTAGCCTGGCTTCTATGTTATGTTCTTTTTCTAAGGTTCCGGTAAAGGGTTGAGGCAGCCGGTGAAATTTCTGTACCCTAACGTCATTCGCACTGCTGTGTGTTGCATGTGGTGTATTAAAATAATCCCCGACCCCCATGTATCCTGTGAGTGTTTCGTTTCATTATTACGTTCATTTGTTTCTAACTTGTCCCATTTTGTGTGCTTGAACAAGTAAATGACAATTCTAGTGCGCAAATAATTTATTTTGCATTATAACGGCAGAAAATATTTCCTTCATTCTTGTTTTATTGCAATAAAGTGGCAGCTCTACTTTGACGTTACGGTGACACGTCACCCGGATCGGCAGACTTGTTTTCTTAGACCATGATTAGTAGTATGGATTGAAGTCGGTATTGAGGGCCTCATCACACTTGCGATTTGCGAGCGAGTTGAAAGCGTTTTTCAATACAAAACTCGTACGCGGCGAACTCGCGGCGTGTTCGCCTCCATACAAAACTCGCTCGCGAATCGCAAGTGTGATAACGCTCTTACTAGGGTATTAGGGTATACTTTACTTTTAGTGTCACGTGTCAGAAAAAGCCGCTGGATCTCAATTCGGCCTCTTGTGCGCGAACAAGCGCCGCTGACGAACACGGGCTTATACGGGGCGGACGCACTGGCGGCGATCACATCTAAAATGTTGGTAAAAAGACAGAATAATTTCACAGTAAGTACGCAGTAAGCTTCTTCTTCTTCTTTCTTCTTCTTCTACGCGCAAGGCATTGTGCTGCACATCACGCGACAAAATTAAACAATGTCAGATTCAGATTGAAATATTTTATTAGTAATAAGTATTATAAATCCATGGTGGCTTAGTGGTTCGACCTACCGCCTCTCATTCAAGGGGGAGCTCGATTCCGGCCCGCACCTCTAAGTTTAGTTACGTGCGAGGTTCAATTTGAATTTACCATGAGCTTTTCGGTGAGGGAAAACATCGTGAGGACCTGCACGCATCAGCGAAGCAATTCAAAGATGTGTGTGAAGTCCCCAATCCGCACTGGGCCCGCATGGGGACTATAGCCCAAACCCTCTCATGATGAGGGGAGGCCTGTGCCCAGCAGTGGGACGCAAATAGGCTGTAGTAGTAGTAGTAGTTATACAATATCAAAATAGTATATGTACAATATTTTTATTTATTATTGTGTTATATGATAGTGTTTATGAAACTTCCTATTTTTTACTACAAATTATTTGCGTACTCTGGCTCCCCAACTTTAGCCAAACTGAAGGAAAATGAGTGTCCTCAAGAGGACGATTCTTAACGAAGACTTTCTTGCGCACAACCTATTCTCTCCCGGGACCCCATTATAGCACGATACAACTTAGAAGGCGCGCGACGAAGCACTTAAGCCGTTGACGCAGAGCCTCTTATTGCTTAATTCACGCGCCTTCTAAGTTGTGTAAAACCTGGATTGGTAAACTTGGTGATGAATTACCCATTATTTACATTAGTACGATATGATTACTACTACTACTACTACTACAGCCTATTTGCGTCCCACTGCTGGGCACAGGCCTCCTCTCATCACGAGAGGGTTTGGGCTATAGTCCCCATGCGGGCCCAGTGCGGATTGGGGACTCCACACACATCTTTGAATTGCTTCGCTGATGCGTGCAGGTTTCCTCACGATGTTTTCCTTCACCGAAAAACTCAGTGGTAAATTAAAATTGAATTTCGCACATATGTAAACTTAGAGCTGCGAGCCGGACCAACCTCCGACCCTCTGCATGAGAGGCGGTAGGTCGAACCACTAGGCCACCACGGCTTATAACTAAGACTAGCTTCTGCCCGCGACTTCGCCCGCGTGGAATTCGGTTATCGCGCTCCCGCGGAAACTATGCGCTTTTCCGGGATAAAAAATCCAACTATCGCCATACCAAATTTTATCCAAATCGGTCCAGCGGTTGAAGCGTGAAGAGGTAACAGACAGACAGACAGAGAGACATACAGAGTTACTTTCGCATTTATAATATTTAATATGGATTACTAGAATATACCTACTAGATTATTAGAAACTAAATAAACCAAGTTAAAAATAATGTTATTCACGTCATATCTCAGAAAGGGCAACTAATTAAACGGGCAAGATTAGGTGTACAGTCAGCAGCAGAAGTAGATAAGCTGTCCAGGTGTTCAAAATGACCTACACACGCCCTTAACGTCTTAAGAATAAGGTCGTGTGTAGGCAATTTTGAACACCTGGACAGCTTATCTACTTCTGCTGCTGACTGTACCTACCTCCACGTGTATTTAAAAGTAGGGTTTTTGAAGCCTATCTGTCCCCGGGGGCCCCGGGTTAATGAGACGCAGATTACACTCCACGGCCGGGGCTAATAGGCCCCGGAGCCCTGGGGCTATATTCGAAACCTTAAATAGGGATCTCCCTGTTCCCTATAGGCACAGGGCGGACACGGCCTATAAGAGCACGATTTCGAACATAATTTGTAAACTTAGAGGTGCGAGTCGGAATCGAACCCCCGCCCCTCTGCATGAGAGGCGGTAGGTCGAACCACTAGGCTTATTTAACGAGACACACACACACACACAAAGAAATCATTCAAGTAGATCTATACTTCCATACCGTACCTACTAACATTAGAAATGTGAAAGTAAGTAGGTATGTCTTGTTCGTTTGTCCTTCTTTCAAGTCAAAACGTTTGGACCAACTGATGTTCTATCGGATAGCTCTTATCCTGTTATGGAAAATCCCATATTTATCCCTATTCAGAAACTCGAATAAAGCCCTTGTGAGATATTCTGAATGCGTTCTTTACTTCAATTTATTCCATAGTTTATTCACCTGTTTGCCAAATATCAAGACATTCAGAGATTTTACTTAAAACCATTTTATTTATCTGGTTGTCGGCTTCGAAATCACCCACATAATTCACAGTTCCACTTCGCTCACGTTTATTGAATGTAATGGCAACATTATTGTTTCGCGTTGAGTTATCAGGGGTTTCTATTTTCTTTCCCGCTTAATTGCCACCTTGTAATTAATGAGAATATCCCCGTGGGTGTGTCGCGGATCCACGCGATGTGTTACTAACTCATTGGTATGCTTTCTTCTCTATGACTGTTGTACCTGTACTGTATAATCTGTGTCACCTGTCATAGCGCTGTCTATGGGGTGAAAAAGAGCGCGTATAAGATAGCGGACTAATATGGACGGTCGGAGAGGAAAAATGCAGGTAAAATCAGGATTGATGATGAGTTGCCGCCGGCCGGCTGGCGAGAGGTGAGAGAAGATACACTGGTGAGTGTTTGCTTCTGTACCATACGGTCGAGGAACTTTATGTATGTTCTATTACGGCCGTGGCTGTGGTCTTGGCTCAAACGCGGTTTGATGCTTATTTGCAACGATGGCTGGAGGAAGCTTCAGCCATCAGTGGGATTGTATTCCCCCCTCGTTTCTGTTGACCCGATGGCCTTGGGAAACCTTGGCGTCGAAGGTGCATCCTTGTTGGTCCTCAGAACGGCATGACCACCTTTTTGGAGGCTTGGGCGATCTGTAAGGGGATTGGAGGAGGGTCTGCCGGCAATAGGATAAAGGCATTCGTGGAGTCTGGCTGTCTGACTATTGAGTGCCGCATCATAGAAGGACGGGGGCGAAGAAGCGGTGTCTCCTATTGCACCCACGATTGGTCTAAAGGAAACGGGTGGAGGTCTAGTCTGAGCCATGGGTGCGGCTTCCCATGTGTGTCGGATAGAACTGCCACACCGCGCAAGCGGCAGTTTCCCCAGTTCGTGGTTTAAGGTCATGCCATAGCGTCCCCTTCCGGGCACCTCTAAAGCAAGAACCTAGCGGTTGTGTTGAGATTACAGCTATGACCAAGTAGAAACTATTTATACCAGGTTTATGTTACTACGTATTTCTCGGAGTAATTGCCCATGATTATTATTTCCCTTATTGTCGTGTATGTTAATAACCATTATTCCCATAGCGAAGCAGATCCAAATATCTTCACGACAGGGTGTATTAGAGTACCTTTTGTGCTCGAAACGTAATTAATGGTCATTATTGGAGGCGTTATCGGAGTGAGCCGGAGGTCGCCTTCCATGGAGTTGTTGGGAGCTATTATATAAAAGAGGAACTTTAGACATGTTTATGATAGTCTAGTTGTTTAAGGAACTAGTCTCGCGATGATGTAGTTAGTTTTCTTTTTATGGTAGGTCTTTTGTTATCCACCTTGAAAACGGGAGGAGGTACCCATAGGAGGTACCTAATTCTATATTTATAAATGAATATCGTAATTAACATGATAGAACAGGTTAACGGAAAAATACAGGGGATCAGTTTTTAACATCGCGAGGAAACCTGCACGCATCTGCGAAGTAATTCAACGATGTGTGTTAAATCCCTAATCCGCACTGGGTCCGCGTGGCGACTAATAGTCCACGAGCTCTCGTGATGAGAGGACGCCTGTGCCCTGCAGTGGGTCGTAAAGAGGCTGTCCAGCTTTCAAAGACTAGTAGTTTCGGATGTGCGTTGTCATCAGTCACTCGGTAAGTAACGGGAGGGTTATAAATGGGTATAGGCATTTATGTAGTGATTTGAATTACCCACATTACGTATTATTTTAGGTATAAAATAGTATCTAAAATAAATTAATAATAATGAACTCGAAGCGTAATGAATGGGATCGTGTTTCAAAATAGATTATGATGTCGGTTCTCAACAAATTGTTTAATGACGGGGCTGATTATGGAACCGTTCGACATGTTTCATAGTTACGAACACCACTTTAATAGTTTTGCTCGAAATTACAGATGTAGTGAATAAATATTTTCCATCGGGAAATCTCGAGAATCCGACAAAAACTCTCAGTCAATTAGGGTATTTAATCTCTGACATTGTATAAAATTGTTTTCGGTTTTTGGCGATTTTCACCCTAAAGTACTAATTTCTGATACTAGTACTTTAGATCTTCTCAGGACATTTTTAAAGAAGACTAATAATTTTTCTATCATATGAGACTAAAACTGTCTCTGTCCATAGTTTCCGAGATAAAGCTTTTCAGAATTCATCAGTTTTCAAGGTCTGCTACTCTCCTGGTCACCGGTACGTCAAAGTAGAGTTGCCACTTTATTGCAATAAAACAAAAATGGAAGAAATATTTTCTGCCGTTATAATGAAAAATAAATCATTTCCGCATTACCATTGTCATTTGCTTGTTTAAGCACACAAAATGTAACAAGTTAAAAACGAAAGAACGTAATTTTCACGATACAGTCACAGGATACATGAGAGTCGGGGATTATTTTAATACACCACTTGCAACACACAGCACCGCCGATGACGTTTCGGTGTCACCCACACTACTACTAAATTCCGGAGTAATTCCGGAATTCCGGGCCTGGCGAAGCATATTATTGTATCATGGCGTCATTTCACACTCACGTATGGACATGTCGCGTATGGATATGCATTACATGGAACGTTCCATCGCTCTATGGGAAATTTACTTCTAAGCTTCTAAGAAATCATATTTCACTTTTGACGTCGTACTATTAAATATTTTACGTCACATCAGGCCGAAAACCGGGATTTACCGCCCTTGGGCGCTACGAAAAATCCCTCTTCACGGCCAGGTGGTGACGTAAAATCGTATACTAACCACGGGCGGTCGTAAAGAAATCCTCAGACCGCTAGATTATTACCCGCGATCTGAGACTTTCTTTACTTGACCGCCCTAGGTGTGTAATGTACTATTGTGCTTTTGAGAGAATATCTACGAACCATTGAAGCTAGAATATGGTCATCGATGGAAAATATCTGCCAGTATGATAATACGCCTCCCCACCACAGGTAATGGGGGCGCATTGCCGCCTCGGGCTGCGAAAGGGCTGCGGTGTTGCTATAATGAAGTGGTGGCGGAGGACAGCTATATTATTATACTAGCTTCTGTCCGCGACTTCGTCCACGTGGAATTCGGTAATAGAGTTCCCGCGGGAAGCGGGTCTTTCGGGACAAAAAGTAGCCTATGTGTGGACCAGTGTTATAAATTACCTTCATACCAAATTTTGTTACAATCCATCCAGAAGTTTTCGAGTTAAATCCGGACATACGTACTTATATTTTTCTAAAAATCGTTATTTTGTGTTCAGTATCGTTTATTTATATAGACTTGGTAGACTTCTTCTACACGAAATCTTTTTTTGCACTTGCATCACATAGTACCTATCATCATCATCATCATCATTTCAGCCGAAAGACGTCCACTGCTGGACATAGGACTCCCCCAAGGCTCGCCACTCAGACCGGTCCTGTGCTACTTGCTTTACTATTTTGAAAATGTGATTTTAATCTCAAAATGAATAAAGTCTCATTAACAAAGTGACTAGGCACGTTCTTTCTCTGTACTCTTCATTTAATAAAAGTTCTAAGACTTCAAAGTCTGACTGACAGGAGAACCTACATACACATACTCGTACACAAGCAAACAGCCTTAAAACTTTCAAAACCTTTTACAGTGATCCTTTACTGTACAAAGTTTTCGCTCCAGTAGCGAACGTGAGAAATAAATCTTCTATACATACCTATAATAAAAGTGAATCGCCGTGTGTTAGTTTGGCCAAGGCTGGAGAACTGCTGGACCGATTTGGCTGATTCTTTTTTGTTTTATTCCCTGTGATTCAGGGAAGGTTTATGAAGAAAAAAAATGGGAAAAATATAAAAGAAAATTACGTTTGTAATCCGTGGTGATACGAAGCCTACTAGGTAGTAGGCAATAATATTTGATATTTTCTCTCCTAAAGAATAATAAGTGAATGTTTGAGTACGAGCAAAACATTGCGTAAAAGCTTTTAAAAAATACATCGTTTTTACGTAAATGTTTCCGGTAACCATTTCCTTCCATAAATGTTGGCTCGGAAATATATAAATCAGTCCACGAGACAGGCAGTCATGGCCGCTGCCAATTTTCAGCTCCGTATTTAATATATTTACGAAATTGTTTGAAAATTAAATTACTTAATAAACTCTTGGGCGTTATTTTTTATAGATTATATAAATGATTCTTTAAAGAATAAATTTCTATTAATAACATATGGCCGTGATGATCATCTTACACTTTAAACGCGTTTTATATGTACCCTCTTTTTTTGTAATGATACAGAGATATCTCAGCAACTGCTGTAACGATTTTGACGAAATTGGCACTAAACGGGTTTACGGTGGCGACAAATCGATTTAGGTAGGTCTCATAAACCTATTTTTCATGTATTTTCACTCTAGCAAAGATAGCGCCCACTATTATTAAATTTAAGCTCTCTTTTATACAGAAACCGATAATCTATTCTCAAAGACTCACTTGTGGAATAATCCCATTTTGAATTCACTCGAGAATAAACCATTTGTTACAGTTTATTTTTGTCAAATGCGAGTACCTATTATGTTTCAGAATAAAAAACTATTGTTAACGGCGGTCTTCCATGGTCGGGCGGTTCTCAGTGGAGGCGGAGTGACGACTGGGTTACAACCCACACTGTCTCACGATAAGAGGACGTATTTTGATACGCCGATATGTTTAAAACACAGTTGCCATATACTTTGTTGCAACATCTTCCGATGAGATACTTTGCTTCATTTTTAGGGTTCCGAAGTCCACAAGGAACCCTTATAGTTTCGTCATGTCCGTCCGTCTGTCCGTCCGTCCGTCCGTCTGACTGTCCGTCTGTCTGTCCGCACTATTGCTCGGAGATGCTTAGTTCTAGAAAGCTGTAATTTGGCATGAATTTACATAATAGTTACGCTGACAAAGTGGTATAATAAAATTTTGTTTTTTTTATAGGGTACGTCCAGTGGGGATGTTTTTTTTTCTTGCGTACCCCATGGTGAGGCATATCGTTGAATAGGTCTTTAAAAAATATTTTGGGTTTGTTAAAACCATTTTTTGATGAAGTTATGCCTTTGTGAAATATTAAGCTTTAAAATTCTATTTTTTGTTAGAGTAGTGCCCCCCCCCCCCGCCAGCTAAATGGTGATATTTGGATGGCTGAAAAAAAACACGGTTTTGGTATATATAACGTAGTTGAAAGGAAAACTATCACAGCTAAGTAGGCTGCACAAATTTACGAGTCACCGTCGACCAACTTAGGTATTAAACGATTAAAAAACCAATGATTTTTCTCGAGTGGCAGGGGAGGGGCGTCGGGCGGGCACGTCATACCACAGGCTAGCTGATGCTAAATAAGAAAGGTACTGTGGGCATCTTCAACTTCGGAACCCTATACTTTGCGCGTGGCCCGACACGCACTTGGCCGGTTTTTGTTATAAAGTTTTCATTAATTGTGTTTCTCTGCCGCATATAATTATATTTTGTTATTTCACATGGTCTGATTCCCACGGGACAGGCTCAGCCTAGTGCGGGGATCACAGTAACCTATTAAAATATTGTATTTAATTTTAAGGTAAATAAATAAATTTCATTTTCATTTCAAATTTCATTTCATTCGCCGCTAGAGGTGCTTATGCCGCGTTAGGTTCAGTCACAGGGCGGACACGGCCTATAAAAGCACACGATTTCGAATACAATTCGAATTAAATGTCAATGTATGCGTGCGAGGACGCCTGTACACTTGTAAATGTGTGTGTACCACTACGCGGGCCAATGACTCACTCTCCATCTCCGGATGAAACAAATGACGGTAACGGCGAGTTGGGCGCGAGTTGCGCGCCGGCTAGATTCAGGCGGGTGATTCCGTGGCCATTCTGTAGTTTTCAGTGTTGCCAAATTGCAACATTAAGTACGCTGAATTGACAACACTGAGGTCTCCGTAACTTCAAATGTCACTGTCACATTTACACTATTGTACGTTGCCGCCAAAGCTCACATGACAGTGGTGCCAAGTGGTGAACAGGAATGCGATGGCCCTCATGGTCGCCGGAATCCGATGGATGCAGGAGGCAGTGGATCGATCTGTGTGGCAAACCTTGGGGCCAACAGTTGACGTATGTTGTCCAGATGATCATGAAATATACATAAATATTCATATACCTGTCTTATTCGTATTTATTTGACCCGAATTATTTACATAGTTAAAGTAGGTACCTAAAATAAACCACTTACGGACGTTCAGACACTTATTAGGGTTCTCCAGAATGCTAGCAAAATATCGTTTAAGTGGCGAAGGAGCAAAAATGTTTTCCCAACAAACAAAATAAAGCTTTATAATAACCACGCAGTTTCCAAATTCAATTTGCCAGTTTTTCTTTGCAAGATCCTCGCAATCTGTTCCCGACTAGCTAATTGGCCTTTATCTGGCTGTGTGGGTTTCGTCTTAAATCCGAAATGAATTTGAATGGCTTACATTCTAAGTAGTTTGAAATGTCTCTAGTTCCCCACAGCAGCTGTCAGTTAAAATTAGTATTTGCTGAGAATGCTGAGGATACCAGATGCGGAGTCTGATTCGAAGTTCAAATTTTTCACTTCAATGTTATTGATTAATGATTAGGATGCGTACCTTGAATAAAACGTCTATGATGCGTTCCATAAAAAAATTAACGTCCTGGCAGCGTTGATTTTAACATTCTTTATTTGAATTCTCAAAAAATGCTGAAAACGCAACGTTTCATCGTGGAACATTCGGATTTTTGATTGAGCGTCGCTCCTCGAAACCGAGCACTCAAATTGCACTTTTAACTGGCCAGCATCGCTAACCCCGTTATGATGTTGTGGCTTGGCTGGAAGTTTACAATTCTAAATTCAAAAATTATTAATTCTAAACTCTTTCTAGACGAAGCAAAATGGAGGGGTGAGATCAAACGTGGATCAAACGTAGATAGGTATTCAGGAACTTACATGTTTCATTGTAGATTTATTTTGATTACAAATTGGCCGCAAAATAACTTTTAGTTGATTAAAGGTGTATGACTAATTTCGTATATTTTCACGGTAGGCATTTACAATATGCAAATGTTAAAATACAATGTCGAAGCGTGGTGTAAATATTAATATTTTGTATGATCTTTCAATTATTTTTCCGTGTTTAACAGGTTTAATTTAAACCATGGGATATTAAAGTAAGTAGGTAGGTACTTCTTGCAAAAGGTAAGACCTTTCCATTTTCAGAATTTTACACAAAATATCTACATGTTAAACATTACCCAAACACCTCTATTAATGTTTCACGTTGTCATGGGGCGCGGCATACTAAACCATTAAGCTCTACTACGGTTTAAGCCATGTCATCACATCACAAGACAATTAATTAACATTAATCAGGATATCATCTACATACACCATTATTACCCATAGGATTGTTTATTCGGTTAGCACATCCCATTTCAGATCCCATCAAAATTCTAAATAAATAAAACCTATTACACCCCAACGACCAATATACGGCATAGTGTACAACGAATAAAACCAATTTCGTATTTGTATAACCAATGTACCAATTTGTATAACCAATTTCGAGTTACATTTGATGTTACTTGGGTATTTTCTAATCCAATTATTGTAACTTAATCCATTAAAACTTTCGCAGAATATTTAATTTATGGAACACATTAATATTCGCTTACAAATTAGTTTTCATTAAAGTTTCAATTCGCACCAATGCGTTTAACTTTTCAAATCGCATGGGAAATATACACTCAACAGGGTGTATGGGAAATCCTATATAAAGTGACTCGTTTTCATTGCTGTTAAGTTCATTTAGCGAATTATACAGGTTTAAGAAAGATACTTCTAATGGCGAGCCTTAGAGCAGCTTATGGAGATGTTCCGAAGTGAATATGTACAAGTAGAAAATCTGTGTATCGACAATTTTTTTGTACTACATTATACATTTAAAAAGACATACGTACTATAAAAATTTCGAGTATAAAATCACGTTAATAACTGAATGCAGGAACTATTTTCAAACAGCAAAATGTAGCGTAAACGAAATCTACGTATGAAACCGTAAATTCATTTCTCCGTGAACGTATTTTTCAGCCAGTCGTGATCGAAATCCTACGAAATTCAGTTCTGGTCGTATTCATTTCAATTAGAATTTTAAACCTAATGACGTTGTCCATAAAGTCTCTTTTAGTTATTGAAAAAAACAATTTGAGTTAGGTCGTTTTTAATTTGAATTCATTTCTCGCTGTGACAAACGTCCCGCATTGCGATTCTGCATCGGCGACCGGACGAATGTTAGATTTTTTTTTTAATAAAAAAAAATTGATCTATTGCTTTTCTACGCCCGAGGCCCGATAACAGTTGACTCAGCGGTTTTAATATTTTTTCATCTGCAGAGCTAAAATGTTGATTTCGAGAGTTATTCGCGGATATGTAGGTATTATGTACCTAATTACTTTTTCACGAGAATTATAGGTACCCATTCGGAGTACATTATATATAAAGAAAATAAACTCTAATTATTGTTCGATACACAATCATTCCCGCGCGAATGCGATTTACATAATTAAATACATTTTCCGATCAAAGCCAACGATGCATAGTAATGGATTGGAATCAATCGGTGCTAATATTTTTTTAATATACCTACTTAGGGATTCTGTAAACAATCATATCATATTTAGGAAAGGGTATGGAAATGCATATCAATATCATTATCACCTCAATTATTCTATAGACTTACTACTACTACTACAGCCTTTTTGCGTCCCACTGCTGGGCACAGGCCGCCTCTCAACACGAGAGGGATTTGGGCTATAGTCCCCACGTGGGCCCAGTGCGGATTGGGGACTCCACACACATTTTTGAAACACTTCGCAGATGCGTGCAGGTTTCCTCACGATGTTTTCCTTCACCGAAAAGCTCAGTGGTAAATTCAAATCTATAGACTTGTCTATTGTGAAAATAGCAAGCGTTATAAAATAATAGAATGGAAGATAATACAAATTAAATAAGATTGGTTCTGCTTTCGCTCGTCACTAACGGGGCTTGCCCTGTAAAAATTATGATGATTGGAATTCGCGTCCCCGTGAGTTTTCAATTTATTGTTATTCACCATGACGCCCCACCGCTCCACAATTCGAAAACTTTTAATGAATTGTCAGAAACATATAATTAATATTTAGAACGTTTTTAGTCCACTTGGGCGCTGGTTATATGCTGATTATTTATTTTTTCATTATGACATTTTCGTTAGGGTCTCGGAAAATCTCAATGTTTTCAAGTAGCGCTTCCTGAACTAAATTTGGATTCATTGTTATTTGAGTTTCGTACTTTTGAGTTGTGATGTACTGTACTCGACTGAGCAGGCATCTTCTCATCACGAGAGGATTTTGGCTATATTAGAGTATTGAAGACCTCAGACACATATTTGTTTTTTTTTCTTCGCAGTTGCGAACGGGTTTCCTGGCGCGATTTTCCTTGATCGAAAGGTTTAGTGGTTTTTAATTGTATTGTAATACAATCAGATTTACTTTTTCTGTACGAAAATGAACCTTCTGTGCGTCATTTGTCATCAAAGTTCAGTTTAATTCAGAAACTTCTAGGGACCATGTTTGGACTGTCAGCTAAAATTCTCGGTAGAGACCGCTCATTAGCTGCTGGTACCTAATCTATTAGCATATAAATAAATCAACCGTGTACCAAGATTGAAAATAAGAAAATCCGTTAAACAGCAAACAGCTATTCGCGACTGTTATCTTAAATAGACCCATTAGCGTACTCCGTAAGCCGAGATGAAAGGGTTACACTTTCGACCGGAGAGGAGGCGCTTTACCTAAATTCTGACTAAAGAACGATTAACTTATTATAAACTGCCAAGTAATAATTTAGTTTAACATTAAAAGAAACGAGAGCATGAATAAAAAACCGGGTAAGAAGGGAGTGCCTCGTCGGCACCGACTTTTTCAATCAGAATCCTACTATAAAACTATGGAGGGTTGAAGTAAAGGATCGCAATCTTTATAGTTCCAAAATTGGACACCAAATCGGGTAGGTTGGGGGCGCTGCGGTCGCCACAAGTATCAAGCCACCTATAGGCGGGTAGTCTGCAGTAGCGCCTTCAGATGGTGCTGCTGAGGCGAGAACGCTGCGAAAACGGTTGTGAGGAGAGTGTGTTTTGTTTTGTTGCTTATCAAATCCGCTGGACACGTTTTCAACTGTTTCGGCATATAAGATTGCGCTCCTTACCAAGACACATTCCACACTCCATATATAAAACCCTATATTCCATCGCCCAATAGAAATCTCAGAAACAATTATGCAACGACCCTGAAGTCTCTCAAACAGAAACTTGCCTTCATTTGCATGCCTTTGTGAGATTTTTCATTTCTTACAAATTAAAAAGTCGAATAAAGTGAACAATGAAAAAGCTTTTTGTAGTCATCAGTATTTTTTAATCTTGACCATTCTTTTAATTGGGTTTATACTGTATACTCCGTACATAATGTCACATAAGTAAAATGTACCTATTCGTACATAAGTACACAGTACTTGTACATAAGTACATAGCACTACATAGGTTTTTTTTTTGTAATAGAGAGTTTTTGTACGTAATTACAGAAATACTCCTAAATCCTATTAGTTTCTAACATTTATAAAGGTTGTATAAGTTTGATGTGAAATTATTAACTACTATGTTCTGCCCGCGACTTCGCCCGCGTGGAATTCGATTATCACGTTCCCGCGGGAACTATGCGTATTTCCAGGATAAAAAGTAGCATGTGTCCTTTCCCGGGACTTCAACCATCTCCATGCCAAGTTTCATCCAAATCGGTCCAGCGGTTGAAGCGTGAAGAGGTAACAGACAGACAGACAGAAAGACAGACAGACAGAGTTACTTTCGCATTTATAATACTAGCTTTGCGACTTCGCCCGCGTGGAATTTGGTTATCGCGTTCCCGCGGGAACTAAGCGTTTTTCCGGGATTAAAAGTAAGTAGCCTATGTCCTTTCCCGGGACCCCAACTATCTCCATGTGAAATTTCATCTCAATCGGTCCAGCGGTTGAAGCGTGAAGAGGTAACAGACAGACAGACAGAGTTACTTTCGCATTTATAATATTAGTATGGATTAATATGGATATTGATTCTACTTTTAACAATAGATACGATTTCAACAATAGATAATAGAATGTAGGCATGTCTGGTTTTATATATGTATCTAACAAGTTTAAGTAATAACGAGCCCATGTAAAAGGAAAAACATACCTAATTATGAGCAGATTTCGTCGAAATAAAAGCTAATTAATGATATATTTCGGGGAACGTCATTGATATAAATTGAACCCCATTAATTGGTATTGAAGTAATGATGCTTAATGACGTAAACAACTTCTTAGAAAACAGAATTTTATCTAAATTGTAGTAAAATATGAGTAATACATCAATATGAGTAATACAATTTTTACCCATACCCTATAGTATATCAAAATCGAAATCAAAATATTTATTCAGCAAATAGGCCACATCTGGGCACTTTTACTAATACACTAATATGAATGGGTTTCCCGTCGTTAGGTACTGTAAGAGTTATTGTAAGGCCTTTGTGTTCTGGTAAGTCTCTTTGCGTCTTATTCTTAAGAGTCCCCAGTACGCTCCTTTCTCCATACAAACGTAGTTACGTTTTAATTCGCAAACTGCTTATCAGATTGGCACCAAATTTTACAAGTAATAGTAGAGCACAGATATTAGTGTCCAAAATACACTTTGATTGTAATACATTTTATAACAAAGAAACTAGGACCATTTTAGTTTCCTCCATACAAACTTCAAAATTCAGTTTTGTGCCTGATTTGTTTATGAAAAGTTGAGAAATACCATGCGTACTGTCTCTTAAACACTATGTCTTGGTTTCATGTCATAGGTACAATTTTTTTCATACTTATTAGTGATCATTCAGTCCTAAAGTTCAAGGTTTCGATTTCTCTGACTACTTTGTATTAAATAACCTAATATCCTTAAATAATTACTACGAAAACATTATAAGCCAATATTTTCCTTCTCGATTGGACATAAAACGTTCGATACATTTTGTAAATGATGATACTTATAAATTTTCATTATTGGTTTATACGCAGGTTTACAATTTCCTTGAATCGTCGTTTACAGGACTTTTAATGTGTTTCTTATTGATTCAATTAAATGATCGGAGAGCGATAATAAATATCTAAGCTTCGTCTATAAACGTCTAATTGCTAATGGCAGCTGTGGCTGGGGATATCGAAAATAAACAGGGAATGGAAATACGAACGGAATGCTTGCATATTTTATTTGGGTACTAAAACCGTAAAGTGGCGTTCGCACGACTTGACTGACATACGTTCTGAATCATTTATGGCGCGCGTACACGACCCGATCGGGTGATAAGGAGGCCATAGGCCGTGTGACAACTGGAAATGTGTTTATAATTATCCGTTCTACTTTCAATTGGGATTATTTTAATATTCATGATATTACAGTGTAATAATTACACACAACACACACACATTACACTACACTACATTTGAACAACGATTTTATGAAAGTCGCTAGCTACAATCCCGTTGATGCCACTGGCGTAGGAGTAGGACCAGTTTGCGAAACGATCTTGAGGGAGGTCTTTGAGTAGATGTCTTCAGATTGAATTGATTATGATGATGATGATGATGATGATGATGATGATGGTGATTATTACATTATTATTGACCGAGCGAGCGAAGCGTCCGCACCGCACTGGGCCCGCGTGGGGACTATAGCCCAAACCCTCTCGTGATGAGAGGAGGCCTGTGCCCAGCAGTGGGACGCAAATAGGCTGTAGTAGTAGTAGTAGAGCGAAGCGTCTCCGTTTCAACTTGGCCAAATATGCTTCGTATGTCCGGATGTTTGTTCTCCTCTACAGGTCGCAATTCTCAACGGATTCTCGTGAAATTTTGTGACCAGGTTTAGTTTTCGGTTTTTTTTTCAAAATGGCGGAGCTATGGGGTTCAAAATATAAAAAAATATATATGCAAATACTGATGGACTAGCGAGTTCTATAGTTCTTAAAGCCACTAGTTAATATATTCATAGACTTATAAACAGAAAATATACGAAGTAAGTATAAGACATACTTGCTCGTATCTTTTTGTGTTTTACATCACAACCATCATAATAGCGAATTACGTCGCACTAATTCTTCATGAGACGGGAAGGTCTTGACCAATTAAGTCTCCACAGACAGAGTGCGGATGTGGTGCGGTTCGGAGACATCACATAGGTACATCTTTGAATTTCTTCATTGTAAATTAGTATGCTAAGCATTTAGACCCAGAATTTAAAGGCTCGATCCTTTGCATAAATTCTATGCTACCAAAGCTACAGTTTTGTTTCTAAAAACTTGCAAATTGTCTAGGTACCGATTCTAAATTCCAGGTAGAATTCGCGGGCGGCAGCTCAAGAGAGACTTAGGAGAGGTCCTGGAAGCGGGTCTTATAAAGGTTACCTAACAGCATTGACCTATAATAAGTAATAACATATGGACGAACAGTGCCTAACAGAATATGTCAAAATATATGGAGCAAACTGTCATTAGAAAATACGTTCCAATATGCTAATAACGCCTCTTTATAACGAAGGCCAAACGGGTGCCCGAACAGCTCGGGCACGCGTTTTGACGGGGCCATTTTTCTCCGGCTGATTGTGAATCCTTACTTATAATAGATCAATGCCTAACAGCTTCCGATCGAGCAATAGCGAAAATGAAAAAAAGTAGGTAATACCTATAAGTAACATGTCGAACACTTTTGGGAGTTACATGTGTTAACCACGTGTTAACACAATGCGGCGGTAAACGAATACTTACATGTACCACAGAATAAGTAATAGTACTAACGTAGCCTCGTTGGTTAGAGCATGAATATAATATATATAAATACCTATTTGTTAAACTACAAAGTACCTATGTGATTTGTTAAGCTAATAACTTAATGTATACTACTACTACTACTACTACAGTCTATTTGCGTCCCACTGCTGGGCACAGGCCTCCTCTCATCACGAGAGGGAACTTAATGTATGTTTTATACTAATATGGAGAATAAACGAATTTGAATTGATAGAATTGAAATAATCGTCGGTAAAAATCGATTTGTATTAAAAATCGCTTAATGCTAAAATGCGATGCTCCTTAACCTCTCTCTCGATTATAGGAGGAATCTCTCCTCCTATAATCACTGTACCAAGTTGTTGTCTTGGTTCAAGTGGCTGAACTGTAAAGTTCGCAAAGTTGCAAAGTCCCTAGCCTAGCTTGCATTCATTTTGCGCTTCATCAATAATACATAAAGAGAAATGCAACTTTTGAAGGAAATTCATTTAAAATGTTAATACGGAAGAGAAAACTTGATTAAAACATTCACTTTAGTTTACATGAAGAAAGCTATATAAATCAGCTTTTATTTAGTCATAGGTACTTACTTAATTTTTGTAGAGCCAGGAGGTTTTTGCATATTTATTGACAACACACGAAAATACCAGAAATAAAATCTACAACATGCTTCGTCAGAAGGAAAACACACATATGTAATTTAAAACACGCTTCGTAAAATAAATATTTCAATAAGTAACTATTAGTTACGAACTATTGAATGTGAAACTGTAATTAAGGCACCTAAAATGTCATTTGTATTTGATACAACAAAAAGTACCTTCTCGATTTAATTGTTGTTTTTTTTTAGCATTGGCTTAGCATTTTTTTTTTCTGGAAATTACAAGTTCGCTTGAGATTTATTAGACCTCATAAAAAAACAAGACGACAGTTCGAAGCAAAAAACAAGATTGATCAAGTCTCGTTTCGTGGTAATGACGTCGCAGGTCGCATCGAGAATCGTTGAAGGTAGCCATTATTTTTATTCGATATTGGCTGGATATTTTCAAGGGTTATTAGCCATTGTCGTGGGAATTTGATTCGTCGTAAAGTTCAGATACCCTAGCGGGTAAATTGCAAATGGCGCTTGGTTTGGATGTCGACTCAATCAAAGTGCCATTTTTGTTCTTTCTTTAGCACAGATAAATGACACTTTAAATCGACATCCAAACGAAATGACATTCACAATTTCCGACGAGGTTCGAAGGGTTCAGTAGAGTTTACACAAATTGTGGCCATCTGGAGTTTACCCAGGGTCGTTTACGTCTCTTGATGGGTTGTGGACACTCGGAAAGCTCACTTTTGCTCTACGGGCTCTGGGCAAAAGAAAAAGGCTTTATTCCTGGATTGTAGGTATTTTTAAGAAGAATTTAAGAAAAGTTGAAAACTAAAACCAAGTAGGACTATTAACCCATAAGTATAGCCCAATACCATATTTTGCTAACACTCATTTCTAAAGCGAAAAGTGAAAACATCTCGAAAGCTTGAACCGGTCTAATTAACAGTTTCATTGGGTCAAAAATTACCCAGTGGGCATATATGGGTTAAAATCCGCCGTGTTTTTTTGAACGAACTTACCATACGTCACTCGGACAACAATAACGAATCGATCGACTTAAAATGCTCATATATAGAGATGTACTTAGCCATTAATACCTTTTGCAGTTAGCTGTACGTAGAGGAGACCTGAAGCCGTGGTGGCCTAGTGGTTCGACCTTACTGCCTATCATGCAGAGGGTCGGGGGTTCGATTTCGGCTCGTTTCCTCGGGTTCGTTTCCTCTAAGTTTACTTATGTGCGAAATTCGATTTGAATTTACCACTGAGCTTTTCGGTGAAGGAAAATATCGCGAGGAAACCTGCACGCATCTGCGAAGCAATTCAAAGATGTGTATGAAGTCCCCAATCCGCACTGGGTCCGCGTGGGGACTATAGCCCAAACCCTCTCGTGATAGTGTAGTAGTAGTAGTAGTAGTAGTAGTAGTAGTAGTAGTAGTAGTAGTAGTAGTAGTGGTAGTAGTAGTGATAGTGGTAGTGGTAGTTTTTTTACTTTAAAACCCTGAAAGATTTGTCTTCGAAGAGTCAATTAGCCTATGTTCTTTGCATATTGCTAACAGAATAAGTATATGGCCAATGTTTGATGTTTTTCATAATATGGGTAAATAAGTTGGTATCGGTACCACACGGCGAAGAACATATTCCATCATCATCATTTCAGCCGAAAGACGTCCACTGCTGGACATAGGCCTCCCTCAAGGCTCAGACCGGTCCTGAAGAACATACTTACTAGTAGTACTTCTTTATTTTCTTCAATTATTGTTTACTTTTCTAACTTAGCCATTGCAGTGATATACCTTTGTTAGTACGTATTTGTTATGCCGGGTCGTGACATACTGTCAGTTCAATGTTTACTTGCACAAAAAACTTAATCTGTTTAATCTGTTTGTGTTTGTTTTATTTCGTCTGTTGTGTTCCGGTAGGGTAGGGGGTTAAGGCATCAGGTGAAATTTCTGGCACAGAGGCATTCCATCTTAGGCCTCAGGGTAGGCAACGCATTCGAGATTATGGTTTCTTAATGGGGGACAATAGGATTTCGGTGTCCATGGGCCGCAGTGATCACTTACCATCACGTGGGCTGTGCGCTCGTTTGCGTATACCATTGGTATAAAAAAAAGAAAATCGAAAGGCATAATTTTTTTTTTCGTTCCTCTAGCCTATAAATTAAAGTACAATCATGTATAGCAAATAGAAATTAATGTCGAACAATCAACGGCTTTTGGGTGATTGCACTGTACACATCGCTATACCCGCATGGTCGCATCGCATTTATGCTGAGCCAGCAACCTCTCCGCTGCCGTGAAGGTTCACACACACTTGTTCTTATGTTTTTTTTGTTGTCGTGTTTGTAATATTATTCATGTGCATTTTTTTTGTTTATTTGTTTTTGGTGTAAACTGTGTCTTCTGTGCAGCGAATAATAAATGTCTTTCTTCTTCTTCTTCTTCTATACAACTACTAAACGCCCTTCGTAGACTACTAGCTAGACATCCTTCAGACTCGGTCGTTAAAGTTTCATCATAAAGGGCACTATATCTGCCATACCTCGTGAACGTAAACGCGCGCGTTTCTAAAAAAGATTAACGCTCCATTATGAAAGTCCCCGTCGTGAGAGATCGTAAATTATGTAGGTACTTGGACAGTTTATATGCGGCACGTAGGAACATGTCTCGTAGAATATTTTACCTTCAAGAACTCAACCCGTTCACTACCATTGTCGGGTGTTAGAATCTAAGTACGAATACTCAATATTAAAAATTCTTCTTATGTAGTAAATGTGTCTGTCTGTTTTGACTGTCTGTCTGTATCCTCTGCAGGCTAAAATCGCTGGAACAATTTAGATAACATTTGATATGGAGATAGTTCAACTTCCGGGGGAAGGACACATAGGTTCTTTTTATCACGGGATAACTCAGTTTCCGCGGGAACTCTATAACCGAATTCCACGCGGAAGAAATTGCGGGTCGAAGTTACAAAGTAAGCTTGGCTATACATGTCTTTTTTATGTCCATGGTAAAGGCAAACGAGCATACAGCCCACCTGCTGGTAAGTGGTCACTGCGGCCCATGGACACCGAAATCCTTTGATCCCCCATTAAGAAACCATAAGATCTCGAATGCACGTTGCCTATCCTGAGGCCTAAGATGGAATGCCTCTGTGCCAGAAATTTCACTGGACACAACAGTGCGAGCACTGCTATTTGGTGGCAAGTTACCGCGGTAAGACCTCTATCTGCTCGGACGGTCCTAGCACCAGGCCCTACCACTTTTTTAGGTATGGAATTAATTTTCCAAATACTATTTGTATTTAATTTATATTTGTACAGTCGAGTTCATTAATATGTGTACACTTTTGGACCTTATTACAACGTGGTAAGGTGCAAAAGTGTGTATATATTGGCGAACTCGACTGTACCTAAAACGACATAATATAAGAATTAGATTCAACAAACGTTGATGTCGAATAGACAACAAACTCTCAACCTTAAGTTCCAAATGCGTCGATCTGTATTGGCATTGGCTTGACGACTTCGTACGGAAGGGGACCTGGCAATCACACTTTAAAAAAAGTTTCACCGAAGTCATCCAATCACGCGTTTCGCTTTCAATCTCAGAGAAAGCTCTGATCGCAATGTTGCCAATGCAGTAAATCAACTTGTTATCTACTGAACGAATTCAAAACTATCGGAGCGACGAATGGGAAATGGCTTGAACTGATTCTTGAGCCACTTGTTGCTGCTTGCAATTTAACCGGGTAAGTTAATATTTTCCACCCCCTACACAAAATAGTTTGGTTTTTTTCATTCGGAGTGCTTAGGTACTATCACGCGGCGGACACGGCCTATAAAAGCATGATTTCGAACACAATACGAATGAAGTGCCAATGTTTGCGTGCGAGGACGTCTACTACTACTACTACTACAGCCTATTTGCGTCCCACTGCTGGGCACAGGCCTCCTCTCACCACAAGAGGGTTTGGGCTATAGTCTCCACGCGGGCCCAGTGCGGATTGGGGACTTCACACACATCTTTGAATTACTTCTCAGATGCGTGCAAGGTTTCCTCACGATGTTTTCCTTCACCGAAAAGCGCAGTGGTCAATTCAAATTGAATTTCGCACATAAGTAAACTTAGAGGTGCTAGCCGGAATCGAACCCCCGACCCTTTGCATGAGAGGCGGTAGGTCGAACCACTAGGCCACCACGGCTATTACGGGTACGGCGAGGACGTATGTACACTTGTAAATGTGTGTGTACCGTGCCAATGATTCACCGTCCATCTCCGGATGAAACAAATGGCGGTAAGGGCGAGTTGGGCGCGAGTTGCGCACCGGCTAGATTCAGGCGGGTGATTGCGTGGCCATTCTGTATGTACTACTATTAAATATTCTATGGTACTGTATTAACGTTGACGTACCTACCTAGTGCCTAAGACACAGAATATTTAATAGTACTACTAAGTACCGAATTGAAATTAAAATTTGACTAAATCCAACAGGCTATAGCCCAAACCCTCTCGTGATGAGAGGAGGCCTGTGCCCATCAGTGGGCCGTAAATAGGTTGTTGTAGTGGTGGTTGATAACTAAATTAAACAAACAAAACCTACTTATACTTTATTATCATCAATACAACTAAGCTATTATTTATTTGAACTATTCCAAGTATAGGTTATTTAAAATTATCTTCGAAAGATAATAGTACATTACAGACCTAGGGTGGTGAATTCGTAAATGTCCCAGATCGCAGGTTCGGTGAGGGCCATAAATATGCGATCTGGGGCTTTACGAATTACCACCCGTGGTTTGTCAAAAGTTTTACGTCTTGCCTTGGCCAAGAAGTGAGATTTTCTCTCCGCGTAGCGGGCAGAAAATCCCACTTTATGGCCAAGGGTGATGTAAAGTACATTAAATTGTCTATTTATAGATTGCTTGTGTGTAGCTGGCCGTGGTTTCACCAAATGGTCCTAACGGAAGACCGCTGGCTTTAATGCCAGCTTTACGCTGCGTTGGGACCATTTCGTGATCAACTATATACCCGTCTATTTTATGTTATTTGCTTTCTAGTTGTGTGTTATCGTCACGAATAAATGTTTTTCTAAATGTTCTCCTTTAAATTTCCTGAAACTGGCACCAGAAACTCCCGAAAAACCAAGCAACCATAACCCTCAACGAAAGTAATTATCAACTTCAAAGAACCTCAAAGTCTACGGTCCACAGTGACAGAACTAACAAACTGGCTGAAATTAATTAATTAAGCGGAGTTTGCCTGAAGGCTGGATGCTATATCCTTTGATCCGCGACAACCTTCTTAAACCGTTGACCACAGATTCAATATTGTCGGACGCGTCGTGCACTATTATGGGCTATGGCGATATTGGATTTAGGATTTTAACACACTTTGGGGTTTACTTGAAACTAACCTACTTTAAATACACGTTCGTTCTCTAACTTTTGGTACCTAATTAATTACTTGTCTTCGTTTTCTCCACGGATTCCCATACAACTTCTTTTTCGTGTTCTCGATTCCCGTTTCGTTTTGGTTTTTAAGCCTTACCTGGATCACTGGAAATAAAACAAAAAAAGAATCAGCCAAATCGGTCCAGTCGTTCTCGAGTTTTAGCGAGACAAACGAACAGCAATTGATTTATTTATATATAGACTAGCTGAGCCCGCGGACTTCGTACCGCCTTAGATTTTTTTAAGTCTTAAGTCCTATTCTCAGACCTACTGAACATACACACCAAATTTCATAAGAATCGGTCGAGCCGTTTCGGAGGAGTTTGGTTACAAACACTGTGACACGAGAATTTTATATATTAGATGATATAGATATTTTTTCTTTCGTTGCCTTTTTCTACCCAATGCTGAGTGAGTATAGGCCACTTCCATCCTTCTCCAAGCGATGAGATCTTGGGCTTTCTTCACCCAGTCTTTCCCCGTCATTTGAACAAGGTCATCGGTCCCATCTTCTGGGCGGACTTCTTTCGTTTCTGCGCCCACTCCGTGGTCTCCATTCCAGAACTTTTAACCCCCATCGTCCGTCGGATCTGCGGCATATGTAGCCAGTCAGTCCATTTCTACTTGCTTTGGTCTACTTTTAGGGTTCCGAACCTCAAGAGGTAAAAACGGAACCCTTATAGGATCACTCGTGTGTCTGTCCGTCCCTGTCACAGTCGATTTTCTCCGAAACTACTAGACCGATTAAGTTGAAATTTGATACGTATATGTAAGTTTGTGACCCAAAGACAGACGTGTAACGAAAAGAAATGAATTTTAAACATAGACCCTATGTTTGGGATCTAAATTTGAAAAAATATAAAAAAAGTTTTTCAAACTATATCGCGTGACATATCAAATGAAAGTCCTTCTTATGAGGATCTCAAAAATATTTTTTAAATTTCTTTTTTGGTCATTACTTTTCGAGTTATTTAAGATAGATTTAAAATAGGCGAAAAATTACCATTACCCCCCCCCCCCCCCCCTTATCTCTGAAACTACTAATAATACGGAGGATAGTTATTGACCTATAGATTACAGGAAAACTATTAAGAAGTCCATGGTATTTCAAATCTATCATATAAAAGAGCTTATCCTGTGAAACGGTTTGAAAATGACGTCATTGAAGATAATCAAGGCTCTCCACGCGAGTTTAACTCGCTTCTTGCCCGGTTTTTTGCTTATACTTTCTATAAAGTAAAATTATCATCATCATTTCATTAGAAAGATTTCCATCCCGAGGTTCACCCCTCGACCCAGCATTACATCAAACGTACTCATCCATAGTTTGTTTAAAACTTAGCATTTATTCACGAGTTTTTTTAGGACTTAGTCTCTTCGTCGAGAGTTAAAATGCATTGTTTGAATTTATCGAATGCACCATACTTAAGTGTTTTTGTGATTTTAAGGGAAGTGCTTTGTATTGTCTGAATAATTAAAACCAATCAAATAAGCCAGCCATCGACAAAACAGGAAGTGAACATTCCCAGCTGGGAATGTTCACTTCCTGTTTTGTCGATGGCTGGCTTATTTGGTGAATCAAGATAGAAGCGACAAAGCGATGGAGACGACGGAAATCGCTCCCCACAGATGAGTTAATCAATCAAGGGAAACAATAGAAGGCTCAATCAGACTCGGGCGTGACCGCCTAACCGTTGTTCGTAAATGAACTTGCTTTTATGAGGATAAAAAGACGTTGGTGAACTAACTCGTGTTTTACTACTACAGCCTATTTGCGTCCCACTGCTGGGCACAGGCCTCCCCGCATCATGAGAGGGTTTGGGCTATAGTCTCCACGCGAGCCCATTGGGGACTTCACACACATCTTTGAATTACTTCGCAGATACGTGCAGGTTTCCTCACGATGTTTTCCTTCACCGAAAAGCTCATGGTAAACTCAAATTGAATTGAATTCGTGTTTTAACAGGGCAAAACCAAAGAACGGAACAAATTGACAATATTTTTTTTTGTTGTTTTTAGTAATAGAAAGGATTAAATAAAAAAGTTTCAGATTTTTTGTTAATTACTTTTAGCGAGAATCGTGTTTTAGGGGCTGGCTAGAGAGCGCTGTATGGACTACGTCATTTTTGACATACGCCCCTTTTAGATTGAGCAGTTTTTAAATTAATTTTTTTTTAGATACGAAAAAAAGAAAAAAATATGTGTTCTTTTAAAATTTTAAAACACTGTAACTAGCTTATAAAATAGCAATGTTAAAAAAAATGAAAAGTTGTAAATTATATCTATACAAGTTTTATACAACTTAGAAGGTGCGTGGATTTAGCAATAAATAATAGACTCTGCGTCTGCGTCTCGAATCTGGAAGCCGTGGTGGCCTAGTGGTTCGACCTACCGCCTATCATTCAGAGGGTCGGGGGTTCGATTCCGGCTCGCACCTCTAAGTTTACTTATGTGCGAAATTCATTGAATTCACCACTGAGCTTTTCGGTGAAGGAAAACATCGTGAGGAAACCTGCACGCATCTGCGAAGTAATTCAAAGATGTGTGTGAAGTTCCCAATCCGCACTGGGCCCGCGTGGGGACTATAGCCCAAGCCCTCTCGTGACGAGAGGAGGCCTGTGCCCAGCAGTGGGACGCAAATAGGCTGTAGTAGTGTAATAGACTGCGTTCAACGGCTTAAGTGCTTCGGCGTGCGCCTTCTAAGTTGTATCGTGCTATACCTACGAGGTCACGCTAGATTTTGAGGAGACTCGAAGAACTTTACGCCAAATTGATTGAGGATCCAGCTTTCAGTTAAAATATACCAAGTTTCGAGTTTAAAACTTGAATCAGGCTTTATTAAGTGTAAGCTACAAAAGTAATTGAAAATTCACTAGAGGTCGTAATTAATAAAATATTAATAGGAATTTATATCTTACTCAAGGGTAACCCGGGGTTAGCAACGTTGGTGCAAGTGTTACTTACTGTCGCAGGTAGGGTTGCCATCTCCTAAAATGAAAAAGCCGGACTTTGCCTAAGAAAAAGCCGGACATTTTACCTTAAAGCCTGACATCACCACAACTAAAACCCAAACACAATTTCCTTATATATGTAGCTAAATTAAATGAATCCCTTTCGCATCCGGAATGACGCCCATTCCTTGGAATTGCAAAATAATATATTGCCACGTAATTTTAGTAGTTCCTAATAAAATTCTACATTAGAAAGTGATTTGAAAAATGAGTTTTGTTTGCGTCCGTCCTAGATTTCGGCAAATCATTACTTCACTTGAGGCGCTGACAAGAAGCCAGACAAAAGCCGGACAGGCCGGACATATAAATATTTGGTCGGACACAACTCGAAAAAGCCAAACATGTCCGGCTAAATACAAACAGATGGCAACCCTAGTCGCAGGCAAGTCGTAGCTAAATTTCTAATCGCTCCGACTGATTTATTGGTATATCTACAATCTAATGGGTTCGATAATACGTCAAACTCACATTATGCAGATGGAACACGTTTGAAGGCTGAAACTGTAATTTACTCAAACATGCAATGAAATATTGATATTGTGTTCTTCTTATTAGCCTGGGAAGTATCACGTTTCAGGCGCGGCTAGACAATTGGTCTATAATTAAATTTCATACAAACGTTGCAGGCCTAGGCTGGCAACTCACTTTTTTTTCCATTTGATATAATTGTGACACAGCATCTTGGCATTCTGCCATTTAAAAAAGCTACAAGCAATATTTACTCTATGGTTCGCTATGACATTCTGCCAATACAGCTATTAAAAAAACATGAACCATATTTGCTACATAGGTATCGCAGTTTTATTTATGTAAAAAAGACAAAATATATTATATATAAAATATTATTTTATTTATTTATTTCATTGCATGTTTGAGAACAGCACTATACATACATCGGCGGGGAACGGAAGTTGTCGGCCTCGTAACTATGTAATACTCGGCCTGCAACTTCCTCCTTCCCGGCCTCTGTAGTAATGTACTATTACCAAAGCATCCCGTCGCGGTCAGCGGGAAATTTAATGAACGTCGATATGAGACCCTAGATTACTGAGAAACCTTTAGAAGAGGTTTACTTATGTATACTTATTGGTTTTAGGCCCAATCCGCACTGGGCCCGCGTGGGGATTTCTTGAAATTAAGGATACTTCTTTCTATTAAAGCAAATTTATTGACTTCAATCCGGAAAAAAACTTCTTGAAGCAATTTTTTTGTACCAAGTCAATAATAAAATCGTAAAACCCAAGAATACCAATTTACTCTTGAATAATTTTTTTTCTTAAAATTAGCAATATTTTAAGAATTTAAGGATCTTAGAACGACATCACGGCGATTTTTCCATCAATAAAACATTTTCAATCGAAAAAACATTTTTGTACTCGTCAATTGAAATATGTGTATTAAGATTTCATAGAGAATACTGCAATGTCACTCTTTTCATCGTTAAATAGTCATACTTCCGAAACAACCGAAATAAGTTATTTCGATTCGCTCTAGACGATCGAAATACTTTTTCACGTTTCGGCATGGCCATCTAGATGCACGTCGTGACCAACTAGATTACAGGCCCTACCACGAAGAGCAAAATTCAAACGACATTTATTTTTCTTATATACTCGTACTAATGAGTTAAATTATTAATTTTAATGGACTCGTACAAAAAGTATTGTTCACAATAGTGCCATAATCAAGCTTTTCAATCTCGTACCTTACTTAGGCCACGAAGCTTGCTGAGTACACGGTAACTACACGGTAAAACACGGTACTCGACTGAAAAGCTCTCTATTATGTCACGATTGCGAAAAATACTATTATTTCTAATTACGAAATATTTTAAGAAACTTCTCGGTCTTGTTTAAAGAAATCCTTTCTGTTTTCGAAAAACAGTTTTTTTTAAACGCTTTTTGTCACTCACTCTCGGTGACCAAACTTTGTATTGGACACTAAGGAAGTGGGGACATATGAGGTGTACGTTAGACCGGCTCCAAACGAAGTATTATTTATGTCTATGAGTGGGGCATATCTTTCTATTTGGTATGATTTCCGCTTCACTTTTACTTTCACTACTACTACTACTACTACAGCCTATTTGCGTCCCACTGCTGGGCACAGGCCTCCTCTCATCACGAGAGGGCTTGGGCTATAGTCCCCACGCGGGCCCAGTGCGGATTGGGAACTTCACACACATCTTTGAATTACTTCGCAGATGCGTGCAGGTTTCCTCACGATGTTTTCCTTCACCGAAAAGCTCAGTTGTGAATTCAAATTGAATTTTCCTGATTATTACCTATACATAAAAAATACCTAAGCCTATAACATATTAGTCAAAGGCAAACTCATAAAGATAATAGTGGCTCTATCTACTGATTAACAATTTAGTTCATCCCATGTCTCCATTTTAGGGTTCCGAACCTCAAGAGGTAAAAATGGAACCCTTATAGGATCACTCGTGTTTCTGTCCGTCCGTCTGCCACAGTCGATTTTCTCCGAAACTACTGGACAGATTAAGCTGAAACTTGGTACGTATATGTAAATTCGTGACCCAAAGACGGCCGTGTAACGACAATAAAAGAATTTTAAACATAGACATTTTGGGGGCTAAATTTGAAAAAATATTAATGAAGTTTTTCAAACTATATCGTGTGACATATCATATAAAAGTACTTTTTATGAGGATCTCAAATATATTTTCTTTAAATTCTTTTTTGGTCACTACTTTTCGAGTTATTAAAGAAAATAGGCGAAAAAATACCCCCCCCCCCCTTATCTCCGAAACTACTTGACCTAAAATTTTGGAAAAAATACGGAGGATAGTTATTGACCTATAGATTACAGGAAAATTATTAAGAAGTCCGCGGTATTTGAAATCCTTACTATATAATATTATAAAGGCGAAAGTTTGTTTGGATGGATGTATGGATGGATGTTTGTTCCTCTTTCACGCAAAAACTACTAAACGGATTTTAATGAAACTTTACAGTAATGTAGCTTATAGATCAGAATAACACATAGGCTACTTTTTATCCTGGAAAAACGTATAGTTCCCGCGGGAACGCGATAACCGAATTCCACGCGGGCGAAGTCGCGGGCAGAAGCTAGTCTATCATATAAAAGAGCTTATCCTGTGAAACGGTTTGAAAATGACGTCATCGAAAATAATCAAGGGTCGGAACCCTTTCCAAGCGAGTTTAACTCGCTTCTTGGCCGGGGTTTTTTGTAAGTATATTTCTCTTACAACTTGTTAAGCTTTTTTTTCAATTTTCACCTCTTAAGTAGTTTTCAAAACATTGCAATTGGCTGCTCAGCTGAATCTACCATATTCTCTAAATGCGCTTTAATGCTGATATGCAAGTGCGTTGTAACGTTGCAAGAGTTGCAAGTCAACATTGTTGCGCGCACGCCTGCAGTCTTTAAAATGAGTGTTTACATTCGCTTAATGAGGGCACAAAACGGAACATTACGGGCCTGTAATGTTCCGATTTTTGAAGAGCTTTAAAAGTTTTAGCAGAATAAAACCAAATTTCTCCTATTTTGGGACGTCAAGTAGTATAATTCATTCTTTCAAACACTGTTTTTAAACTACAAGCCTTATATCCGATAATTACATTCGAAAGACGAACAGTTATAATCGTTTATTACATACTTCTTACACATTCACATAAGGTTTATTAGTTTTCAAATATAGCTAAGTTACATTCTGAAAGTGAATAGGTACATCTTAGGAAACTACGCAAAAAGAAATTCAAGACCTCTATAGTCGCATTATCTAGCAGATACCCCGTCCACCCACTCGATGCACAAAGGTCATGTATATGAGAAGCTCATAAAATAATCAGTAAACTAAAAACGACGAAATGGACCGGCTACTTAACCGAAAACTTAATTATTAAAATAAAAGCAGTTCAAGTGTAACAGTCGCTTTAACTTCAAATCGCCAAGTTCGCCAACTTTGCCCAAGTTCTCGTTTCAAAGCAGCACATTGTTGCCGTAATTTCAAATACTATACTAACTAGGTTCTTTCGCGAAACTAACTGCTAAGTAGCGACCCAGCGCTGAATCGCCAGTATAAACTTTCCTTGTTTGTCCCCCGTAAGAAATGGAGGGGGTGTATTCTGAAAGCTTTAAATTTGCTCAGACCTATATAGATAACTAGCTGACCCCGCGGACTTCGTACCGCCTTAGATTTTTTTTGGTACCTATGAAAAATACCTTACGTCCTATTCTCAGACCTACTGAACATACACTCCAAATTTCATAAGAATCGGTGGAGCCGTTTCGGAGGAGTGTGGTTACAAACACTGTAACACGAGAATTTTATATATTAGATTTTTCAAACCGACATTTACTTCAAACCACTTGAAACAGCTAAGGACACGTGCCATAAATTCATTTATATCTATCAAAAAAAAAACCGGCCAAGTGCGTGTCGGGCCACGCGCAAATTATAGGGTTCCGAAGTTGACGATGCCCACAGTACCTTTCTAAGATTTATTAGCATCTAGCTAGCTTGTGGTATGACGTGCCCGCGCGACGCCCCTGCCGCTCGAGAAAAATCATTGGTTTTTTAATCATTTCATAGGTTGGTTGACTATGACTCGTAAGTTTGTACAGCCTACTTAGCTGTGATAGTTTTCCTTTCAACTACGTTATATATGCCATAACCGTGATTTTTTCAGCCATCCAAATACCACCATTTAGCTGGCAGGGGGGGGGGGACACGTGACTCTAACAAAAAATAGCACTTTAAAGCTTAATATTTCACAAACGCATCACTTAATCAAAAAATAGTTTTAACAAACCTACAATATTTTTTCAAGACCTATTTAACGATATGCCGCACCATGGGGTACGCAAGAAAAAAAATTACATCCCCACTTTACGAGTAGGGGAGGTACCCTATAAAAAAATATATTTCAAAATTTTATTGTACTACTTTGTCAGCGTAACTAATATGTATATTCATGCCAAATTACAGCTTTCTAGAACTAAGCATCTCCGAGCAATAGTGCGGACAGACGGACGGACGGACGGACATGGCGAAACTATAAGGGTTCCTAGTGGACTTCGGAACCCTAAAAAGAAATGACAGTCGGTTTATTCGTTGGGGGCACAGTTAGACCACACAGATACAACACATATGTAGGTCAAACTAGGCATATAATTTATATCAAGATAATATTTGTCACTGTAAGAGAAAATATAAATTTATAGAACACAGCTTGGACTTTTATTTCGCTTACAGTTCCTACAATGTACCCTTTAACTATAGTTAAAATGTCTTTTTTTTTCAAAATATGAGCCCTACATATGCTTATTCAAACAAAAGAAAATAAATCGATAAAAGAAGGTGAAAGAACACGTGAAATTACTAGGTACCTACGTGAAATTTAGTTTGACGAATGGTTACAGAATAGCCCCGCTTCTTACTGAATACACACGAAGAGTGGAAAACAAGTTAAAAGTTACATACTTAGAAAACTTGAATAACCATAGGTTGAAAGTTTCAAGACGTGATTCTATTTCATTTTATTTTTCATTTTCTTAATTAGGGGCGTCAACGTCAATACAGTTAATCAGTATACAAAAAAAGCATCAGTTAACATTTACATAGCCAATAATAGATGTCCACAAAAATACAAAATTATTTTCCGAAAGTTATTACTTTCAGAAAATGATTTTAAACCAGTGCTCATCTCTTATGTTTTCCTGATTTGCTTTCAGTAGAATTAACAATTATGAGCATGCATATGTGTGTGTGTGTGTGTGTGTGTGTGTGTGTGTGTGTGTTTCTGCATGACTATATGTACAGTCGAGTTCATTAATATGTATACACTTTTAGACCTTATTACTAAGCAGTACAGTGCGAAAGTGTGTACATATTGGCGAACTCGACTGTACGTGCTAGTCTGTGTGTATATATATATATATATATATATATATATATATATATATATGCATCATGTGTTTTTGTTTGCTTGGAAACATAATAATAATAATAAAACATTACTAAATAAAAATAAAAAGGCCGGATAACTAAATGTAGGTGTAATTACTAACTAGACATACTTAGTCGTAGTACTAAAATACAGTCACAGTCACAGGCTTTAATTGACGATAACTTTGATTCCTTTCCAATTTTGTAGCATTATGCTTTCACAAAATGTCAGGCCACACTATTCGATTTTAATACTTACACGGATAAAAAAAAACATGCACTCGCCAGCAGGGCCGTCTTGAACCTATTGGAGACCCTCGGCATATTTGTTTTTTTTTAATGTCCATGGTATAAACAAACGCACTCGTCTGATATGTCACAGCCCATCTGATAGTAAGTGGTCACTGCGGCCCATGGACACCGATATCTTATGATCCCCCATTTAGAAACCTCTCTCGAATCTGATCAGATCTCGAATGCGTTGCCTACCCTGAGGCCTAAGATGGAATGCATCTGTGCCAGAAATTTCACCGGCTGCCTTAACCCCCTACCGGAACACAACAGTGCTATTTGCAGCACTGCTATTTAACGGCAGGTTAGCGGGGAGAGATGGTGGTACCACTAGCAAAAATTGGGCCCAAACCCCAAAGACTTTAACAGAGCACCATTTTTTCTATACTAAATATTGGTTATGGTTAGCAAGAACAAGGGTCCAAAGAGGGGCTTGCTCGCCAGACTGAAACTCCTCGGCAGGGGTTACGCTGAACCATAGAAAACGCAAGGAATGACAACGTTCTAACAATTCAGCGTAGGTACGCCCGAAATAAGTGTTCAATGCGATAATAGATGCCGCTGCGTAGTTGGCCTATACATGAAAATTTGAACTCCATGAGCAATATCCAGGATGCCTGTACAGGCTAAGTATGAAAATTTGAAACGCCCCTGGATGCTGCCTATGAACCTACGCCATAATGTGAGTATATTGACAGCCCATATAATTTCCTTGTTTCCTTGTTTCTGGCTAAGAAACCAAACTACCATTTTCCCTCCATCATTAACTCATCAGCGAACGTGGAAAAAGTAATGGACTAGATGCACGAAGAGGGGGTACTTACACAAAAGCTCCCAATGGTTCTAAGTTCTAGGCCGCAAGGACTCCAAATCACAAGATAAGACACGGCTCAAATGGCAAGCATCTCATCAATTTACCGTGTCTGTTTGTGGTAATGTATGTTAATTTCAAAATATCTTTCTATTCGACATTGCTTTTCGGTTGCAGCCTGGACATTGTCAAACTCGCATAACGATCTTTCGTCGAATTCTATTACGCATAATCTATTTACGCCGAATGGTTTTCACGCATAATTTTCGAATTTCGAATATTGTTTAGGCAGAAAATTACTTTCGCCGAAATTCGTTACGCCGAAAACTACTTTCGCATACCTTTATTCTCGTCGATTTAATTAAATGAGTATCCTGTATAACATCAATCATGATATTGGGGGGAAGGGGATTTTTACTAACTGATAATTTCGTTTACTTATATAAAAAATAACCTAACCTAACCTATGCGAGTCGGCTTTGCTCCAAACTTTGGGTGTTACCGCGCACACCGTCCCTACATAATTTGTTATTTCGGACATAAATTCGGACAATATTTCGGCCTATCCAAATTTTGGTAAATTACTAGTATGCCAAACAATATTATGCATAATAAAATTCGGCCAAGTCAACATTATGCCAACACAATATTCGGCTAAACACACATTCGGCCAATAAAGAATTATGCTTAATAAAAATTCGGCAAAGTCAAGATTCGGCGTAGATAAATTATGCGAAGCCTGTTATGCGTAAACAGTGTCGGACAAAAAGAATTATGCCAAATAGAGGGCACCCCCTAAAAACACGGGAGGCAAAGGAACGGAATTGCTAGGATTTTTGTTACGTGCCTCATATTCCGGGCTTTCTCATTCATGGAATTCAACGAATTTGTAGCAGACAACCCAATCCCGGCTCTTCCTTAATTAAAACAACTCGTTTTATGTCTCTCGGTGTACAGGTGTGTAATAGGCATTGTAACAATCTTGATTCAAATCCGAAACGTACTCATGTCGTTTTAATACGTAGTGATATCGTCCAAAGCTGTAGGCGCGAACGTTAATTCGGGATGTAATTTGCCGCTATCGCATATGTGTATCAAACTACGTTTTTAAACCTAGTGTTGTCCACGACTTTATCTTGCGTTGAATTTTGTACTAAGATTTCACCCCAATGATAGATGGTTTCAGGAACAGCCCATCCAGCCATTAAGATCCAGCCGTTTTGATGTGAAAGAAGGATAAACAACCATCCATTCCGATTTGTAAGTATGTAGTAAGTAGTAGGTAGTATTGATTGAGGAGGTTCTATTTATTTAAAAGTCAATGTTGCAAAAATCACAACTACCTAATTATAAATGCGGAAGTGATTTTACTAGTGAATCGGTTATCGTAAGATTTTGCGTATAATATTTAGCACCGAGCAGTACCTATAATAAATCTACATTTTAGTCATTTACACGTCCAAGGCTGCGGGCGGACACAGTATTTATGATCATGCAATATAAACAGCTGCAAATATCCAGCTCATACCAACATATCAATGTCGAAATCTCATCTATAACAGAATTTCAGGAGTGTCGATATCATTTCACGTGTCGAAAGCATCCCATTGCAACAATGAGCAACTATACTACCAAATACCAGGTTTTCCGGTAACAATTTGGGCTATTGCAGTAATTACGTACGTGTACTGGCTGAAATACAGACCATTACGTTATATGCATTGTGGGGAAATAACAATTTATAGAGAGATAGCTCGCCTAGGTTTGCGCTTTGCAGAATATTAACTACCTACGTCTCATTAGGGTATGTTTGTGCTATATTTATTCAAATTCAAATTAAATCATTTATTCAGCAAATTGGGTACATAGGGGCACTTTTACACGTCAGAAAAAGAATTTACCAGCGCTCCCTAGACCCATTGCTTGAGAAGAAGCGCCGCAACAAACTCAAGCATAGTTACAAAATTTACATTTGCATTACATGTATAAAATATACATATAGGTACTAAAATTACATTAAAGGGATGTACAGTCCCTAACTTAAACCTAAATCTAAGATCTTGGAGATGTATAGTCTCCAAGAATCCAGAAAAAAAACAGGAGATGGCCTCCTTATACTGTAGAGGGATTAATTTCATGCAACGATAAGACTATACGCGGCCCTGTTTACGTGAAATATATTTTTTGGACTCTCATCTACACCAACAATGCACACAGTATTGATCAAATTTCTTCTAAATCGAAAGTTACTTGTTAACGATTAAAGGGAAATTTATTTAGAATATGCCTAGTCACTTGTTTGCATTTTTCTTCTTATCTCTCCTATTTTTAGTATAGGAATTTGAATGAGAAGAATGAGGAATGGAGGAAGGTTTACTTTGATTTGTTTTGAAGTTTACTTACGACTTTAATTAGAGTTACTTTTACAGTTTGGTCAAAATGTGGTGTGTGATGTTCGTTATATTTTACCACACGGCGGACACGGCCTATAAAACCACGATTACGAACACAAATCGAATGAAGTGTCAATGTTTGCGTGTGAGGACGTCTGTACACATGTAAATGTATGTGTACCAACTACGCGGGCCAGTGATCCACTCTCCATCTCCGGCTGAAACAAATGACGGTAAGGGCGAATTGGGCGCGAGTTGCGCGCCGGCTAGCTTTAGGCGGTTGATTCCGTTGCCATTCTGTATGTAGTACTAGTACTATTAAATATTCTGTGATTTTACTTCAATTATAATAAATTACAGCCTTCTCGTATTTAGTGTAATTAATCGTATCAGAGTCACCGACATATCCCGAATAATTACCAGAATTAAGTGGCAGTGAGCGCGGCACATTGCTCACATGACTGGTAGCCGATGGGGCCGGAAAGTTCTCGAATGGCGTCCGCTTACCGGGAGATGAGTTATTTATCACACTAAAAACGGGACTTAATCGTGTAAAAAACATTTATATTTTACCTCGACGTTTCGGCCGCAGCGGCCGTGGTCACGAGAAGACTGAAGTGACGGTATCAGCATATTTTTCTTGTCGCGCGGGTGGTTCGAACTACCCCGTCCCGTTTTTAGTGTGTTTAATATGAGTGTGTATCGCGAAAGTTTGAGACAATGTAAGTTATTTATCAGTTGGCCTGCAACAAGATGAAGCAGTTGAAACGCCAGTAAATCCACCTAAAGTAGCAATAAATAGAATTCCATTGCTCAACTCGACGTGTGGACACAGGCTGCGGGGCGATGCAGGGCGGAAGTGCGATATGTCCTGTTTGCTCGCTGCTCGACAGATTTGTAGCCCTCTGGCTTGTCGGAACTACCATTTCAGAGAAGTTTAAATATGTTTGTTTACTGCAATTCCCCTTTTTCTATGCCACTGGTTGACTAGTGTTTTGGCTGTAGTTTCCAAATAGGGCTAAGCAGGACGTAAGTTCACTGTTGTAGTAAATTGATGACAAAATACATTTACCTAAACATAAACGTGCGAACAAATGTTAAAGAGTTCCCTCGTCTCTCTCGTTTAAGAATAATCATCATTTTAAGAATGGAACTGGTTGCCATCCTCTGTGTTCTCAGATAGTTACAACCTAGAAGTCTTCAAGAATATAGTAAATAGGTACCTATTTACTTCCCCCGTGAGCTACACCTTTTGCCTTATCGTTGCTTTCCATAAAGCGACCTGTCAGTATTGAATGAAACAATTTTTTTTTGACCGTTAAAAAGCAGAATTTTCCCAAGTATCTCGGTTTTCCTTCCACCTCGCCAGTTAAGGAATGTTTATGAACCGCAGCCAATTTTCCAGCGACTGCAGCTTCGCGACTCCGGCCTATAATGCGTCAAGTTTATTGGCAGGCGTGAAATGGCATCTTCGCCGTTAAAGAATGCCTTTTATGCGATGGCCGTAAGACGGCTTTAGTTTGACGCGTTGTTAATGTAAAACGGCATTAAGTATCAACCACTTTCAGGAATTTTCTGATAAATTTTCTGCCTTAGGGTTATAAAAATCAACGAAGTTTAAAGTCACGTCAACCATGCATCCTCTTATATTATTACGAGTATATTTTAAATAAGCTAACTGTGTCCAGTTATACAGAACTATTTAAGAAACGGCTCTAAAGATTTGGACGAAATTTGGAACATGGGGCATGCGGGGGCGAAAAAACGATCTGGTTGGGTCTCAACATATGGGATGCTCATTTTAGCTAATTTCACTCGAGCTGAGCCCGATCGCCCAAGTACTTTCTATCTTCTATCTTCAATCTTTGTCCACCCAATGCTATATACTCCACTAAGAGCGAGGAGATTGTGGAGTAAGTACGAGTGAAGACCAAATTCACCCTGAGGGTTGAACGGTTGGAGCCACGCCACAGCGTGAATTTTAGTTCGTTCGTGGTGAGGGTTCCGACCGAACATCTGTCAACCTTCACGAGAGATGAGTTTTGGCCGAAGGGAGTCGTGTCGAAGACTGAACAGCGGTTCCAGAGTGCGCCTCACGACGAAGAAGTAATCGTGTTACTTTCTAAGATTCATTTTAATACGAGTATGTCTGTTAGTCTTTAAGGTATATGTAATATGCAGGCATCGTTCACTGCGAGCGAAATCCATTGAAATGACGTATGACAACCAGTTAGGGATGGCGATGGTTCTAAATGGATGAACTAAAATATTATGTACTAAAATAATACAAATAAATATAACTGAACGGAATCTGAATCTCAGTGTAATGTTATTATTACAGTTAAATGGTAAATTTTTGTATTGTATTTACAATTTTTATCCAAAACTCTCTGAATTTTTCACTTGGGACAGAGAGTAATAATTTTCGCAAATTCGATGGCGAAACAACACAAACAATACAATCAGCATTGCAGTTTCCTGAAAATAGTAGATTGTATGACTAGGGAGCAAAATGGTATATTTTACCGCGGGTGACTGATTGAATCCAGAGCGACGCGAAAGATTCCAGAATAGAATCCCGAGCGTAAGCGAGGGATTCTAGCGTGGAATCTTGAGCTAGCGAAGGATTCAAGCTTTGTCACCCAAGGCATAAATAAGTTTGCTACCGTGTTGTACACTCTGCTTTTCACCCCTCCTATGAGAAAATCATAAGATCATTCGTTCATCATTGTCATTAAATGAAGTAAAACAAAAAAATAATACATTTAGAAACAAACAAGGTTAAAAAGAACGTGTGTTTCGCGCTCCTATCATAAATTCATAGGCAGAAGGCGAAAATGGCTTCCATATTGAAGAATCTCAACTACTTCATTGTATTTATATTCTGTCATGCTCGCATGCGTTGCGTTCATAATAATAGGTAAATTTTAACAAATGTGAAAAATATACATTTTATTACAATTTCGCTCATGTATCAAACAAAGTTTTTTAATACATTTGCGATAAAATGAAAAAAGGGCAGTGCAATTCATATTACGTACTTACATAATATTCCTTTGGAATTCTCAGAGGTGTTGGTTGATCCCAATACATTGCATCACCTAAATCACTTTTTGATTTCATTTATTCTCCACGAAATAATTCATAACACTACATAAAGTACGTTTTATTTTGGAAATTAAGTGTAAAATAATACGGCAAGGAAATGAGAGCTCACGAAATTCGCGGGTTCGAGTTTTTTTTTTTATTCGATCACACGACGAATTTGCGAGGAATGCTACGGCATTAGCCTGCACCATTCAGCCAAATTGAAAATAAAAGATAATAGAAAATAATTTATCAAAAGTAAGTATATATTTATGAATTTATGGATTTATAGTATGTGCATTAAAGTATTTATGTAAAACGCCGATATATAAAATTCTAAATACGAAAAAGATACGACTTTTGAATACAACTTTTTACAGTCTCCGAAGCTCCGTGAACGCACTGCTAAGACGTATTTTGCTCCCTGTTAGCGGGGTAGAAATGAAAAAAATTAAAAAAAAGCGAAGAGGGAGCAAAATCGCATTTTGCTCCCTCTAAACGGGCAACAAAACACTTCTTTTCGAATAGGAGGGGTGAAATAGTATATTTCATTACTAGTACGGAATGGCTGTCATTGCAAAGAGTTCCGACAAATGTCTACCCGAGCCGAAGGCGAGGGTTGACAGTCGGAACGAGTTGCAATGACGGTTCCGTACGTGTACTGAACGACTATTTTTAATACAGTTGCGAAAAAATGAAGCAATTTAATCAAATTATAAAAACACAATAAACTCAATTAACTAATCATTTATTTCTTATAAAAGTTATAATTCACATATACATTGAAATTGGTACAGTTTTTTATACTAACTGGGGAAGTTTTAGGTTGCATATTTACTGTTTGAGACAAACTATTATTAATTTCGTATGATTGTTCATGTATATTTGTCATACAATGGCGTTTGCTAGTTGATGGAAGTGGAAGATCTGATGAATTATCATTATCAACGAAGGTACTCGTAGATGGACGAACGTTCTCTTCAGCATGTGAAGGAGACGGACTGGACCTTAAATTAATGGATTGTGTGATCTTTTTCCCAGTTTCTTGTTTGTTGTTTAATGAATCACCAATATAGCTTTCTGCAACTTTGTCCGATTTCCAACCACCTAGTCGCTTTAAGGACGTTATATTGGCTCCAGAATCTGCCAATAATGTAGCAGAGGTCCTTCTGAAGCTGTGCCCAGTATAACACTCAGCATATTACCAAATTTGTTTATGCCGATTACTTGAGCTGTACACTTCCTGTTCTTATCACAGCCTAGCTGCTCTGAACGTCCACGGTTCGTGGATCTTAATTTTCCTACCTAACCTAAATACGAAACTTACAGACTAAGTTTACCTCAAGTCCATCGTTTTTCGCGCTGCTGCCAAACCCCTAAGCTAGCTACCTATCTGGGTACCCATCTAGAAGCTCGCCTAGGACACTATCCTCACTCCAAGGTGTTGAGAACAGCTTCGCCGCACCAAACAAGCGCACCAAGTCGCACTCCCGACAATGTTATGATATTACATACAAAACACAACTCAACTGGCGACAAATCTCGCAGACCAAAACATACGCACTTCGCGTTGCCGCGGTATATAACTATCCAATTCAAAAGTTCAATTTCTAACACACGCCACGATTCCAACAATGAAAAGACCAGTCCGTTTTTCAAGTGACAGTTCATGACAGACAAGAAACGTTTCGCTCCGATCGGGTGCGTTCCGAATTACGATGGGCTCGAACAATCACCCGCCTCGGACAGGCCTTTAAGCCGGTCCGCTAAACTAGAGGAAGTCGCGATAGAGTTGCTACCGCTCGCTTGAGAACCGAATCCCCAACCATGACCTCAGCAAAGCGAGGGGTCCCGTCCTTACCGGGAAACAAGTTAACAATGCGCCCCCGGCGCCAACGCAGTGGCGGTAGGTTAGCATCCTTAACTAACACGAGGTCTCCAACAGTGGGGGGATTGGTTTTGTCAGTCCACTTGAGGCGCTGCTGCAAAACATGCAGGTATTCTAATGACCATCTGGCCCAAAAGTTCTGACCCATCTGTTGCAGCATCTGATAGCGCGACAAACGATTGTAGGCTACTTCCCTGAGGGGGTGTTCTGGCAATGCTACAAGTGGTTGACCAATCAAGAAATGGCCTGGAGTCAACGCTTCCAGGTCATTTGGGTCGGAGCTGAGCGGACACAACGGACGGGAATTGAGGATCGCCTCAATTCTACAAAACAACGTCGCGAGCTCCTCATATGTCAAAATAGTTTGACCAATTACTCTATACATATGAGCCTTGGCTTGCTTAACAAGAGCCTCGAAAATTCCACCCCAGTGGGGGCATCCGGGAGGGTCAAATTTCCACGTGATACCCCGACGGGAGAGGGCCGTGCCAATACAAGTATCATTCTCCCGCAAAAACTTAACTACATCTTGCAAGTAACGGTCGGCACCCTTATAATTGGTTCCACAATCCGACCGGATCAGAGACGGACATCCCCTTTGGGATACAAATCTATCCAGAGCCGCAATAAAGGCCTCCGTCGAAAGATCAGCAACTACTTCAAGATGAGCAGCCTTGGTTGACAGACAGACGAAAACGCACAAGTACGCTTTCACAGCCTTCGCATTCCGAAGTCGCGACGTTTTGACCCAAAATGGTCCCGCAAAGTCTGTCCCTACCCTCAAGAAAGCTCTAGCCTCAGTGACCCTGTCAGGGGGCAGGTCACCCATCTGAGGCTGCATCGTGGCTGCCTTGAGTCGATAGCAAGGCAGGCACCGAAACACGATGCTCCGTACAACTCGTCGACTGTTCAATATCCAGAACTCTCGCTGCAAAATGCCCAAGAGTGCATTGCAGCTAGCATGAGAGTTCTTCAAGTGGCGATCCGTCACCAACAACTCCACCAATTGGCCCTTCTTAGGCAGCAATATGGGGTGGCGCGCCGAATAGGGCAAGTTAGCATTGCGCAGACGCCCTCCAACCCGGAGTATTCCCGACTCATCAATGAACGGGTTGAGGTGTGCTGTCGCTTTCCTAAGTTTGGGGCGACCTTTCCGTAAGGTATCCAATACGTCCCCAAAGTGTTCTGCCTGCACCACTCGAGTCCAGTGATGGAGGGCTGCTGTACGCTCTTCAACAGCGAGAACACTACCGTGTGACCGGTCTTCAGGATGGCGACAGTTGTGGATAAATCGTTTGACCCAAGCGGTTACTCCAACTAGTTTGTCGAGAGAGCTATAGCGTTCTAGAAGCCACGCAGTGTCCGGCACTGGAGCTGTCTCGACAACGTGGACCTTCAATCCCGACGATGGGGTCGCAATGACACAACTGGTAGGCCAGTGTGTATCCGATTCCAACAGCCAGCTTGGCCTCCACCACAGGGGGTGGGCCACGAGCTCAGGTGCCTTGCAACCCCTGGACGCCACGTCCGCTGGGTTCAGTTCACCTGGTACGTGTCTCCAAATCAAAGCAGTCTCAGAGTTCTGGATCTGCGAAACACGGTTAGCCACAAAGACCTCCAAGGTATGGACTGACGACTTCAGCCAACACAGCACAATTTGGCTGTCACTCCAGGCGAAGGCGCTCTCCTCAAGGTCCACCGTGTCCTTCAATGTAGAAGCTACGTGGTTCAACAAGCGCACGAGAAGCGCTGCGCCCGACAATTCCAACTTCGGGATCGTCAAACGTGTCCGAAGGGGCGCTACCTTGCTCTTCGCCATTACCAAATTTACATCGACCGCTCCGTCGGAGCTGACCGTTCGCAAATGGACGGCAGCTGCAAACCCTCGTTCGGAGGCGTCGCAAAACCCGTGCAGAGTTGCTCTACATTTCCCTGCAGGTAACAGCTTACGCGGCAGTTCGACCTGATTTATTTCCGGGAGCGTAGCGAAGAAAGCTTCCCAATCGCTCAACAAGTCTCCGGAAAGCGGGTCATCCCAACCCAGTTGGGCTGTCCACAGGCGCTGCATGAAGGCCTTGGCCGTGAATACTACCGGCGCAATCCATCCGTTTGGATCATACGTTCTGGCCACCGTGGACAGTACAAGCCGCATCGTCCAGACCTTCGGGGAATCCAATTCGACCCGGTAGGTAAACACATCTTGGACTGGTCGGTACTGCACGCCAAGGATGGATAACATGTGCGGATTCTCAGCATTTTCAAAAAGGTGCGGATCCTGCTGGTGCTCCTCTGGGAGGCCGGCCAAAAGTGCCGGTGAGTTGGACAACCACTTTCGCAACTCATAGCCACCAGTCTGCAAGAGTGCAATCAATTCATCCCGTAACACCAAGGCGTCTTCAATGCTATTGGCCCCGGTGCACACGTCATCCACAAACAAATCCCTTTCCAAAATGGCCGCCGCTCGAGGGAACCTCAATCGCTCTCGAGTCGCCAATTCCATCAAAGTACGAATAGAAATGTACGGACTACTCTTGAGGCCGTAGGTATTCGTATTCAGTTCGTACACCAACATCGGTTCATCAGGGCTCTCACGCCACAAAATCAGCTGATACCGACGGTCATCAGGGTGTATCACTGTCTGCCGAAACATCATCCGGATGTCGGCTACAAACACGACCTGATGCTTCCTGAAGTTCGTGAGGATGTCAGTTATGTCCTTGTGCAGTTTAGGACCTGCATGCAAACACTGGTTTAGGGACACTCCAGTCGAGGTGGGGGCAGAGCCATCAAAAACCACTCGAATCTTGGAGTCCGGTGACTTCAATACCGCATGGTGGGGGAGAAAATAGTGCTCCACCGTACTCCAATCCCTGCGAGACACCGACATATGTCCCAAATCCTCGTACTCCCTCATGAAATCAACGTACTTCTGCCGAAAGACCGGGTCTCTTCTTATGCGGCGTTCCATCGAAACCAGCCGCTTCTCAGCCAACGCGCGAGAAGCACCAAGGGGTGGTCGATGAGTAAGTAGAGGGAGTCGAGTTATGAACCGACCTGAGCGGAGGCGACCAGTATTATTCTGATAAAACAGTTCACATTCCTCTTGCTCAGGACTTAATCGCGACACAGTGGGCGGCTCTTCAATCTCCCAGAACCGTTGCACGGCTTCCGAGAGCGCAGTTCCAACCAAACAGCTCTCCTCAGCAGGAGGCGTGGAAACTGTGGACACTGGACCCATTACAGTATACCCAAACTTGGTGTCCAAAGCCATAAGGCCACCAGGCTGTAATGTCCGTTTGCTGGTTAACAGTATGCCCCCTAGGACGTCAGCACCCAGCAGCACGTCAACCGGGCTAGAGGTATCAAAGCCAGCATCAGCCAAATTCAAGTGAGCTGTCAAACGCCGAATCTCTGGTGGCAGTTTCACTTGGGGGAGCTTCCCCACTACTTCCTCCAACACCAGTGCTGGAGCTGTAATCCTCGCACGGGAAGTAGGGCTCTGACCAAAAGTGAAAGTGACCTGCCCAACCAGGTTTGACACTATGGTATTGCCTACCCCACGCACACCTTCCGGGTGGTGTTCCAAGTTCAAGCCCAGCCGTTGCACCAACCTCCTGGATACAATGCAGCCCTGTGCGCCCGTGTCCAATAGGGCACGCACACAGACTGATCCTCCGCCAGGACCCCAGACATAAACAGAGGCCGTGGGCAATAACACGGTCTCGAGGGGGGTGGCGGTGGTTGATGCCTGGGCAGCGTATCCCTAACAGGGATACAACGAAGCCTCCTGCTCGGCAGGGGGGTACCGCTCGAACCGGTCGAGCGGATCCCACTCCGGCTGGTAGGCCCGTCGGGCTGGCCGAGCGGTCTGCAGCGTCTGGTACGTCCATATCCGGCCTTGGTACCTCGGAGGCCGCGATTCCAGGCGGGGCCGCTCAACAAGCGGCGGCGACATCCGTGGCGCCGACCTGGGCGGCGTTGATCGCCGGCACCCGCCCGTGGGCCCCCCTCGTGGGGGCGCGGGTGCGCGCGCGACAGCCGCATAATTCTGTGAAGGCGGGGGGGGGAGGGGTGCCCCTCCCTAAGGAGGGACCCCTCGGAGGACTCCGGCGTCCTTCCCCGCCTTCCCTGGGCACCCAGTACCCCTGGTCTGCCTGGGGCGGACTCCGGACAGGGGGGGAGGACGAACCCTGCGCAGGGGGGGGTTTGACTCCGCTGCGGTTCATGCACAGAATGGCGTGGTGCTTCCCTCCACATGACTTGCACGCCTGGGAGTGGGTGCAGTCCCTTGCAAAGTGAGGGCCCAAACAAGCAAAGCACCACTGCCTATCCTTGGCGATATTGCGTCGACCCTCAACCCTCTGGGCCAGGAACTTCTGACACGCAGGTATCCGATGACCTGGGTTCCGACAGTACAAGCAGAGGTCAGGGTCCATAGTACCCAAATTATATTGTCGGGGGCCCGCCGGTCGTGGTCCCGATTTTCCCCTGTTTCCCCCTTGAGATCCAAATCTCATCTGACCCGGGTAGGAACCAGATGGTCTCGGAGGGGGTGACGCATTGGAGGTGTCGGCCCTTCGACACTCAATCTCCAACAACTCCACCAAGTCGGTGAAGGCCGGTAGGTGCTGAGCACTATCTCCACCGTAGCGGTGTTCAAAACGTGCCCGAACGTCAGCAGGCAACCGGTTCAACAAAAAACTCAATAATATGTAGGACCATTGGTCCACGGGAAAACCCAGTTTTTCTAAACCCTTGGTCGCTGTCAAAACAGGATTCAGCATTTTTACCCGGATGTCTGAAACCTGAGCGATCCTGGGAATGTTCCAAAGTTTGCCCATTAGGGCATCCGCGAGCCGTCGCACATTGTGATATCTGTCCCTCAGCAATGTGCGCGCGGTTTCATAGTTGTCGTCGGTGACCGACAAATGCGCGACCAATTCACGCGGTTCCCCCTCCAAAGACGACAACAACTGAGCCAATTTCAAGGAAGCTGTCAAATCAGTCCGAGCATGGACCAGACTGTCAAACAAATCAATGAAACTAGTCCACTGGTCCAGATTTCCATTGAACGTGGGAAGCTGTATGGCGGGCAACCGAGCTGCCAATCCGGGATTCATATTTGTGACTACAGGCTGTCCGTCACTCTGGACCCCGCTGGCCCGAGCCTGTAGAATCTCCGCAGCCCGTTGTACAATTTGATCCCCCAGGTCCAGGCATTGATCAAAGTCCGCTTCAACCCCTCTCAACTCTTCTTGACCCGTGGATGTATCCGTTGAGCCAACTTGTTGAACCGCATTCAGGTAGCCCTCCATGGCACGGTACACCCTTTCCAAGCGCGTCGGCACGTCTGCATGTCTGGCCAACAGTGCCTCAACCCGGTCCGGTCTGTCAACCAACGCCGCTCCAGATGTAAACCATCTGAGCTCCGACCTCAAAACGGACCTAGACGTGCTAGCCATAGTACCCCGATTCAATCAACGTGACCACGGGTTTACTTAAACAAAACTCTTAAATTAAATTTAAAAAAAAACCTATGAATTATGGTCACCCTAGTGAATTTCCAATTATAAGATTGCCTTCCAACTTAACCAGCACAAACATAAGGCAATAACAACCAGCCTATTAGCACTTGCAACAATAAGATATTAATTTTAAATTAAGCTAAATCTTACCGAGTACTTTCCGGAGGTAAAATACAAAAATGCAAGTCGATTCAGCTCAAACAAATAGGATCACATTAATTGTGCATCGCACACCAATATACAACAACAACTATTATATTTCTATAATGGTTTGTGCAAATTATAAAATAAATTTATTATTAAAATAGGAATTCAAAATTCAATGATTTGTGTACAATACAGCCTGCCGGCGACACCCAAACACGAAAATATAGTTTCACAAGTTTATTAATTTATCCAATTAACACCCCAAATAGCTTGTATTACGCAATAATTTGGTAAATTCAATAAATTTTTCATATGGAAAAACGCATGTTAACATAACCTCAAAAACACGTTTCAACTTAAAATTGTCCAAAAAAACACGGGTTTTTATCAAATCACATGGAAACAACCACAGCTCTGCTACCATCAATGTTCTTATCACAGCCTAGCTGCTCTGAACGTCCACGGTTCGTGGATCTTAATTTTCCTACCTAACCTAAATACGAAACTTACAGACTAAGTTTACCTCAAGTCCATCGTTTTTCGCGCTGCTGCCAAACCCCTAAGCTAGCTACCTATCTGGGTACCCATCTAGAAGCTCGCCTAGGACACTATCCTCACTCCAAGGTGTTGAGAACAGCTTCGCCGCACCAAACAAGCGCACCAAGTCGCACTCCCGACAATGTTATGATATTACATACAAAACACAACTCAACTGGCGACAAATCTCGCAGACCAAACCGTTGCCGCGGTATATAACTATCCAATTCAAAAGTTCAATTTCTAACACACGCCACGATTCCAACAATGAAAAGACCAGTCCGTTTTTCAAGTGACAGTTCATGACAGACAAGAAACGTTTCGCTCCGATCGGGTGCGTTCCGAATTACGATGGGCTCGAACACTTCCCTTTTTGGAAATTTTTAAAAAAACGGTCGGATTTTCCTTTTTGGGACCGCTGGTTCATATATTTTTTCACTATTGTGAGAAAATCTCCTTCAACAACAAAGCTTCGCGGTATCTTATTTTTTGTGTTTGGAATCTTGATAAGTAGCATTTCTCCATGGGCTTCAATATCTTTTAAAGTAATATTGGCTAACTCCTCTCTGCGGCAAGCTCCAACAACGCCAAAAATCAGAGCAACCTAAAAAAACGATTTGATTCATAAATAATGTATTGACTGTATTTTGCGATTTTGTAAACTGAACACTAAAGAAAAATGTAGATAATTATACTTTTTAATAAATTACCTTTGTGGCTAAATAACAATCATCGGGAGCTTCTTTCAAAAACCTTTCCACGTCATTCGATGTTAATATTTTCGACTTTTTACTGGTAAAACCGTCTGATTGTCGTTTTAAGAAAGCATTTAATTTTGGATATTGACTTATATCCACGTTGTTCCTTATTTTCAGCATACTTTTTATCATCGAAAACCTTGACCATAACGTAGAAGGTTTTAATTTTGCTGAGAGTTCGGAAAAGTATGCCAACATAACATTTTCTGAAAAACTATTTGCTTTTTTCTCTTCTCTCCACGCAATAAATTCGTCGTATGTAGATATGTAGCGACTTCTTGACTTTTCCGGTAAAATGTTCTCCGAAGCATTTTGTGCAATTATACTGAGTTCCGGTGGTGTTAATTCAAAAAAATTTAGGTCGAAATTACTCATTTTGTGTAAAAAAACAACTAAACTCGCGAAGAAAATTTCGGAAAATGGCGCCAACCGTAGAATGTAAGCAGTTTTTTTTCACCCATTCTGGTAGGCAAAGGGAACTGCCCATACAGCCAAGTCTTTAGTACTTAGTATTTTTTATTATAAGAAATGAAATTGAAATTTAATGATATGAAATGAACTGAAACCTTACCTAACTCATTCAATCAAATAATTAATTCTGATATTGGACAAATTAGTATAGGTAGCTTCTTTTTAGAAACAAATAAACCTATTTGCATGAATCGCAAAAACTTCTATGATTTTTTTTAGTTAAAACTTCATGGTTGTTTTTTTTTTATAGAAATTATTTTGACAGTTGGGAAAGAAAACGCACGAGTTCGGGAAAGGCAAAAAAAAAAGCACGAGTGTGAAATAGCCCAGATCCCGAACGCTACACGTCCCTGCAATACGCCACTTTTTGAGCAACTGTATTAAAAAAAAACTTACTTACTTAATTGATTGTAATCCCACAAATCTAAGGTTTTTATCGAGATCGAAAAATATATAAAAATAATAAAAGCTGACCCCGCGGACTTCGTACCGCCTTAAACCTCACGGAGCCCGAGACCTTTCCAACGAATGCAAAACCGTGGAAATCGGTTCGTGCGTTCTGGAGTTATAGCGTCAGGGAGGAAAACCCGACTTATTTTTATATTAGTAGAATAAATATATAAATATATTCGAAAGTGCTTGTTTCTAAGCCTACTCAATAAATAATTTTCGCCTTTGACTTGACTTGACTGGGTAGCAACCCTAGTACTTCAATGGATTTCGCTCGCAGTTAACGATGCCTGGTAATATGGGCCTAGATGACTGATATACATTTTATTATTATTATTATTATATAGCCACCCAATGCTACCCAATGCTGAGTGTTTGTCTTTCAGTTCAGGTAGTACTTTCTATAAGACAGTCTTTCTATGTGCCGCACGGATTTTAGCAATAGCAAAATTACTAAACAACCAAACAACTTAAATTCACGAAAGGGCCTGGCCTATCGTCCTCACGTAAACCCGGCACTTCACATACACACCTATTAGCGTCCCTTACTCCCTTCATAAAGAACGAAAGAACAACCAAGAGAAGTGCCGGTATAAAAATAAAGATTACTTACGGCATAAACATTCGGAAAACTGTTCAACAAGCCATCAAGTGAACCCCAAAACGGCGTACGGTGATCATTTGCACCGGCTTACACGCGAGGCGCCGAGGCAATTTGCCGCCTCGCGTCGAAGCGGCCGACCGGATCGGATTCATAGGCGCGTCAATCGATGCTACAAGCGAACTGGCTACGGATATTTTTATGTTATGTCAACTTTTATTTTCCTTTTCAAGTTTCCATGGCATAATTTTGAATAAGTACTTATTTCTCGAATGTCCGCGTTCCAGAAGGCGCCGTTGGTAAGACATTCATCATTGAAGCGATGACCATCGTAGGTTAATAAGTACCTAGGAAGCTTAGCAAAGTGGTTTGAACTACTGCCTCTCATGCAAATGGGGATTCAAATCCGGTTTCTCACCTCTGTAACTTATGTGCGAAATCCATTTTTTCATGGACCTGTATGGGCTGCATGTATCTGCGAATTCTGCGAAATGATTCAAGGATATCAGGTGTGAAGTCACGTAATGGACCCTGCTGGGTCTAACGGCTCGGCCACACACGACTTCGCGCGACAGTGGCAGCTCTGCGGTCGTTTTACTGACATATTGCGCGCGACGGTTGCAAGACTAGAGGCCTTGAAAATGTGGTTTTACCGTCACATGTTAAGTGTAAGCTGGGTCCAGAGAGTAACGAATGAAGAAATACTACGGCGTGTCGGCAAGTCTCGAGAGCGTATGACAACCATCAAGAGAAGGAAAGAGGCATACCTCGGACATGTGCTCAGGCATGACTGATACTACCTTCTCCAACTCATCATGATGGGCGAGATCGAGGGGAAAAGGCGAGTCGGTAGAAGAAAGAAATCGTGGCTCCGTAACATTAGATAATGGACCGGCATTACCAGCGTGGAACACTTTTTTCGACTGGCAAAAGATAAAAATAGATATGTGGAGCTGACAGCCGACCTTCAGTAGTGGAGAGGCACTATAAGAAGAAGATGTGGATGATGATGAAATAATATAGTAATCGTGATCTTAAATTCTGAGCGCACACGCGCAGAACCAATTTCTTTCAAAGATTAAAGTCTTCAAAGTACGTCCAGTGAGTCTCGTAATTCGAAGTGACGAATATACGTACATAGGTATCGAAGAAAGGACCGGCCCACTGGGACTAAGTATTGGATGGCTGATTTCACTCCGGCAACGTCCCTAGCTAGCTGCAAGTCAAACACGTCACGAATCTAACTTTCCTGATTTGTTTGTCCTTTTTGCCTTCAAGTTTTTATTCCATAGAGTACGCCATACGAGCTCTAAGGAATTACTAGAACTGAAAAATTGTTCCAGGCGAGTGAAATAAATTATTTTACATCACCCTTGGCCATAAAGTGGGATTTTCTGCCCGCTACGCGGAGAGAAAATCTCACTTCTTGGCCAAGGCAAGACGTAAAACTTTTGACAAACCACGGGCGGTAATTCGTAAAGCCCCAGATCGCATATTTATGGCCCTCACCTTCGGTTCGGCCACAGAAACCCGCGATCTAGGACATTTACGAATTCACCACCCTAGGTATGTAATGTACTATTACACTTATGTTTTGTGTTCTCTATGTTAATAGAATAGAATAGTGCTGAAGTTTATTTATGGAATGGCTTCATTTTGACAAAGCGTGGTGCCTTGTAGCATTTATCTAATGGCGTGAAAAATCCGTGTCGCTTTATTGCTTGTCACTATATGAACTCTAAAGGAACTTTGATGTAACTTAACAATTTGATGAATAGGTACACGTAAGTGTGAATAATATACTTATAGGTTTCTCTCTACCCTGATATCCCATCGGATTCAAGATTTCCGGATTCAAGATAAATTACCTATTCCTATTTAAAAGAAACTTGGGACTAACTTTTTAATTTCAATGTAAGATTACTTGAAAACCGCCGAGCAATATTTGCCTCAGCTTGTCAAGTAAACTTGAACTCCTTGTATAACAGCTGCGTTTTGATTTTCATATAGCGCTTTGAAGTCTGCGGTACTAAAAGGTACTTGCGGCGAGCAAAATGAAGGGGATTTTCGTTTTCGAACTACTCGCTAGCGACTATTGCAGAGAGAAAGTATTACTTTAGATCATCTACCTGCTAGTTAATAACACAGAGAGAAGGTATATCTACCTATTAGGTACTTTGGTATTTCTAAGAGATCACATCGAACAATATGGAGCCACGTAGGTGGTGAAAATCGCAGGTATACAGTGGATTAAACTGGCACAAGACCCCGGTCTGAGTGCCGAGTCATGGGAAAGACATCCACAGCCCATAGGCTCTCTCGCCAGGTCATCGCTCCATCTTCTTGGAGGCCTAATGACTACGCGTCTTCTGGCATAGCACAACACAATTAATTATAACGAACGAATTCCGGTAACGAACAGCCCATTACCCTTATTGCTTAATCATAACGTCGTCATCATTAGTCTTGTTACACGCGGACTCCGTTAGAAATATTTCTGACCTCATCGGCGTTCATCGCTACTGCGAGCAATGCGCCCCGCCCACTGCCTCTTATGTTTGCCATTTCTTCGGGCTAAATATCATGCCTCCATTGCTTGCAAGGCCCTTCAAGGCCCTTCATTATGTATCAATTTCATAAACTATTAATTATGTATGTACTACCTATAATACTACATTAACTACCCCTAAAAACTGAACTAGCTTACCTAAGTGCTTTTATATTTATAGTAATTATTAATCCATTTAACCTAGTCTATTCCAAAAGGTGTGTTTAATATCTTGAAGTCTTCGCTTGTGAATAATTTCAAACTATAGTTATCTATACTAATAATAAGTCTGTAGAAAAGTCGCATCTCTAACTTGAAAATGAAAAGAAACGATCAAGTCGAGAGGATTATATAAACGATGCTGAACACAAAAAAATTGATGGTCGTTGGGGTTATAAATTTCTCGGATGGCGTCCGCTTACCGGAAGACGAGCTGTAGGCAGACCTTCAACAAGATGGAGCAACGACTTGGTGAAGGTCGCTAGAAGTCGGTGGATGCGAGCGGCACCGGACGGAGTGGGGGCCTATGTAAGCCTTGGGGAGGCCTATGTCCAGCAGTGGACTTCTATCGGCTGATATGATGATGTTGATTATGGTCGTGTCTCTGTCATACTCGCCGCTCGGTATTATATTTAATACAAACCTATTTATACTTACATCCCATTCCATTGTAAGCGAATTAAGATGACAATGTTTGAACAAAACATCGGAAGCGGCGATGGATGCGTCGGCGCACTATCGGGAGGGCTGAATGCCCGCACGGCTGACTTCGCACGCAGCATCTAATGAGGGACTACTCTGCTGATTCAATACTGCCAATGAATCGAAGGTTCCGATAACGAGAACAAAGGATTTGAAAAGAAATAGCTGTTGGTTTATGAAAATAATATTAGGATAACTATTGTTGCTTTTGTTTAGGCCTGCTAGCAATTGTTACGTTTACATCTATAGGCACCTAGATTAGTACATTGTGTATACACACAATGGTTTTCATCAGACTTGCGAGGAAAATACGGGAAATATTCACTAGGACGACCTGTGAACTTGTGCCTGTAGGTTAATCGGCATCGCGAACAAACCTTTTTTGTTTATATTTAAATGTTCAATTCGTACTGGCCACTAACAATGGTGCCGCCATTTAAGTAGTTTTATTTTTTTGAAGAAAACAATTGAAAACAAATACATTACGGCCCGTGGGCTCATAAGAAATCTCGACAGCCCGTGGTCATAAATTGGGCCTTAGAGACCGCTTTGCCAGCATGTAATGACACCGTTTTCGAGCAAGTGTGACGAAAAAGTATTTTAAGTGTGTGCAACAATTGCAACTGCACACATTACAAAAAAAATACATTGAATTCAGTTAAAACTTTGTATTTAAACATTGAAATGAATATATACATCCTAAGTAGGTATAACATTTCATAATAGATAATGATAAGATATTAGTTCATCTGATTTTGATTTTGGTTTCTATCTTCTTACTATCTACTATATTAAAGACTAGATTTTAAGATTGTACTTTTATTACCATCAAATTGCAATCTGCTTATTTAAAACTCCGTAACTCCGTAGCGTCATCGGATGAAATACAAAGCTGGAGGCGAGGCGGTGCGGGTCGGGTGCCGGGTGGCTCTAAGGAGCTGTGACCTTGCTTGCTGAAGAATCGTAGTAAGGTTTATTTGAGGTATCTTTTTGCAGTTCAGTTTTAGTTGGTAAGCTGACACAGGGCCAGCGGTTCACAGCCTGGGCAGTGAGGCGGCACGTAGGGCACGCAGTTCTCCTCGCCGCGGCACGAGTGGTCTCTGCACACGTCCATCGAAGACTGACACGAGTTGTATGCTGGGAACAAATAGTTTTTTAGGGTTCCGAAGTCCACAAGGAACCCTTATAGTTTCGCCATGTCTGTCCGTCCGTCTGTCCGCACTATTGCTCGGAGATGCTTAGTTCTAGAAAGCTGTAATTTGGGATGAATATACATATTAGTTACGCTGACAAAGTGGTACAATAAAATTTTGAAATATATTTTTTTATAGGGTACCTCGCCTACTCGTAAAGTGGGGATGTAATTTTTTTTTCTTGCGTTTCCCATGGTGCGGCATATCGTTGAATAGGTCTTGTAAAAATATTGTGGGTTTGTGAACACCACTTTTTGATTAAGTGATGCGTTTATGAAATATTAAGCTTTAAAGTGCTATGTTTTGTTAGAGTCACGTGTCCCCCCCCCTGCCAGCTAAATGGTGGTATTTGGATGGCTGAAAAAAATCAGGACGGTGGCATATATAACGTAGTTGAAAGGAAAACTGTCACAGCTAAGTAGGCTGTACAAACTTACGAGTCATAGTCGACCAACTTATGAAATGATTAAAAACCAATGATTTTTCTCGAGCGGCAGGGGCGTCGGGCGGGCACGTCGTAACCACAGGCTAGCTAGATGCTAATAAGTCTTAGAAAGGTACTGTGGGCATTGTCAACTTCGGAACCCTATACTTTGCGTGTGGCCCGACACGCACTTGGCCGGTTTTGATTGTACTTCCAAAGTCAGCCGCGTACAGTCGATATTTTGAATAGAAATTACGAATCGGAATTCCGATTGTATGCGGCCGCCTTAAGGCCCGGTTCTTTTACACAAAGCGGCTCGTTTTTTACGGGTGTTAACATTTGACATTAGCGAAGATACATTGTTAAGTTGACAAAGATATGCGCCCAAGGCAGGGAGTTTTTCTTATTCGTCAAACATTCATTTAATTACGCAATTCATTTCAAAAGGAATTTTACTTCGGAAGCATCAAAGACTACATAACATTTGTAATTATTCTTCTATAGCGATTAAGATTTCTACGTAATCAAAGAGCCAATATTAATTAATAAACAAATTAATCTTGTTTGACTAATCACGTGATTTAAGGGAGTCTTTAAAAAGTGGTGTCGCTTCGAGGTCTTCAATGCTACACGATGTCTAGAAGAGCCCAATTTTTTCGAGTATCGGAAAAGTCGGTACTGAAAGTGTTAACAAGATAAATGTCATGGAAACAACCTTTCCTACGACCCATCGTGGCTATTTAATGGAGCGAAAAACCGTAACTTTCTCAAGTTCGGAAGATAGTTGTGCACACAGATTACTATTTATGTCTAAAGATGGTTTGCATAATTTGTTTCTGACCCGCAACCCGTCGCGTAGATTCTTATAATTCTGACCAAAATATTTCAATGCGATGTTTCAACTTAATATTACGATGTCGTCTAATTGTGTGATTTGCTAGCTCGCTCAATTAGTATAACTATGGAGTTTATTCAGAAAAAAAAGTTAAAAAATTAATAATAAACTACAAATAGCATTTAAATTTACAGAAATAAAAAAAATAAAGCTAAACAATAACCTAAAAACCTAAATTAGGGCCTTTTGGAAGGGTTCCCATTACGCAAGCAGCACTCCCTCGCTGTATGGCAATAGCCAGTCTTTGCGCGAGAAAGCTGCCGGCGCGAGTGTCTCCCGATGCCTCCCTCAAGCGCTTCCCTAGCTCCCTGTGGAGCCCCAGCGCCTCTTTGCCTCATGACCCCAGAGTCTCCACCCCGAAGGCCACAAACTCATAGCTTGAGTCTAGGCATATTTATTAACCTTCAGGCGCTCTCGTTTAGTATTGTTTTTTTTCTGTTTCGAGTTAATATTTTCTTAGACGACACTTTTCATGATCTTGACCTTGAGGATCTTGTCCTTTATGGTACTTATCCCTAACAACAACTGACAAAGTAAGTATACGATTTTTTGTTTATCGTTCCGATAGTTGGTTCAATAGTTAGTACCTAAGTCATTTGCCATTAAAATTAAATCTTAAAATCAATTTATTAAATTCATCGAGTCTAGAGATTAGGCGCATAATGTATACTACAACAGCCTATTTACGGCCGACTGCTGGCCACAGTGTGAAGTCCCCAATCCGCACTGGGCCCGCGTGGGGACTATAGTCCAAACCCTCTCGTGATGAGAGGAGGCCTGTGCCCAGCAGTGGGACGCAAATAGGCTGTAGTAGTAGTAGTAGTAGTAGTAGTAGCTGGCCACAGGCCTCCTCTCATCAAGAGAGGGTTGGGCTATAGTCCCCAGGTGGGCCCAGTGCGATTGATGACTTCACACATTCTTGAATTACTTCGCAAATGCGTACAGGTTTCCTCAGGATGTTTTCCTTCACCGAAAAGCTAAGTGGTAAATTCAAATAGAATTTCTCACATAAATAATTTCAGAGGTGCGAGCCGGATTTGAACCCTCTGCATGAGAGGCGGTAGGTCAAACCACTAGGCCACCACGGCATAATGTATAAGATCCATTAATTTGCAAAGTCTGGCATGAAATGAGTTTCATTTCTGATCCGCTTAGTTTTAATATCGACTTTCGAGAATTCCCTTTGTTTTCTTAGAGTCCGATAATCTGTTTTCAAAGCGTCGTTATTGGGCCGTTTTAATAAATAAGTCGTTTCACTTTACTTTATTTTCTTCAGCAGTTCAACGTAATAATAGTACATTACAGACCTAGGGTGGTGAATTTGTAAATGTCCCAGATCGCAGGTTTCGCACAAATATGCGAACTGGGGCTTTACGAATTACCGCCCGTGGTTTGTCAAAAGTTTTACGTCTTGCCTTGGCCAAGAAGTGAGATTTTCTCTCCGCGTAGCGGGCAGAAAATCCCACTTTATATAATAAATAATTGAACATTTTCGTGGTTGGCTTAAAGGTCATTCACCTATCTATACTTATTAAGCATTTATTAAGCCGTGGTGGCCTAGTGGTTCGACCTACCGCCTCTCAAGCAGATGGTCGGGGGTAAGGTGAAGGAAAACATCGTGAGGAAAACTGCATGCATCTGCGAAGTAATTCAAAGATGTGTGTGAAGTCTCCAATCCGCACTGGGCCCGCGTGGGGACTACTTAAGTATAGTCCAAACCCTCTCGTGATGAGAGGAGGCCTGTGCCCAGCAGTGGGACGCAAATAGGCTGTAGTAGTAGTAGTAGATGAGGAATATCCATAGGTACTTATATTATAAATTAAAAAAAATAACTATGTCTGTCTGTCTGTATGTGTGCTACCTCTTCACGCTTCATCCACTGGACGGATTTGAATGAAAGGTTTGGAGATAGTTGGAGTCCCGGGAAAGACATAGGCTACATTTTATCCCGGAAAAACGCATATATACATAACGTACACATATTTGGACTCACGTTCTCGAAAAAGGCTCTAACGAGTTCGGTAAAATTTGAAATACTTACTATCAATGCATTCTCCCTCAACGCAGCATCCGCCGCAACATTGCTCGTGATCAGCACACTAGAAACATTATCTAAATTGATATTATAATCACAATCACTATCCTAAATTTTGACAATTTTCTTAATTTTTTTTTCATTTTTTTTAATTCAATTTTACCCGACTGCGCACCGCAAAGGAGGGTAATGTGTTTACCTGCCTATGTACGTTTGTTCCTTTTTGGTATATACTCTAGAGATCAAAAGCGTGGCTCGATTTAAATAAAAACTGTACCTACTTATAACTTGAAATAAAAAGTGAAAAATAAAAAAGAACAAAAAACCCGACTGTTTAAATCAATAAAAAAACGAAAAATACAAAAACAAGACTAGTTACTAGTCTCTAAGAACGCTCTGAAAGCCTAACCTAACAGAGGGGACACAATTAAAATGTAGTCAAAAATCTTCTGCAAAAGTCTTGATTTCGTATTTATTAGTTTTTTATTATGTTTCATGCAGTCGGGTCTTTTGCTTTTTAATTAATTATATGTATGCTATTAAATGATTGTTCGTTCATACGAGTATCCTTTTTTTTGTTATTGTATGGAATCCGGTCAACACAAAGGAAAATCGTACCTATTTCAATGTTTTTTTTTTTCAATTTCATCATGTTCAGCAGTGGGTGTCGGCAATGCTGGCCACAGGTTAGGTTTTTTTATAAATATATAAAAAAAAGATGTTTTGATAGATGTTTGTTTTTATATGTCAGTGTTATTAAAAGTCCTCTGAAGAACTGAATGTGTCTTGATTCCCTCGGGGACAGTGTAACCCAAGAAATGGCTTTGGGATGTTTTTGCATGACTTTGTACTCAAAACCTCACCCGTTTCCCTCCAACCTTGCAGTTCTGCGCAATCACCACCACACACAAGCATAACATCAACACACATACACTATACATAGCCGCATGCAATAGGTACATACACTAAAATACACAAATTATAGACTACACCGTGCGGCTACATGAAAACAACTGATTCGCGACAAACAAAAACACGAGTGATCACAAAAGTGAAGATCGACGTGCAAATTACAGCATTAGAATGAAACAAGTGACGCATGCGCTGGCCTCCAACATAGTGCACTATTGGTTCAGGTGCAACTGTATGTAGAGTCAGCATCGCAAATTTTGTAGCAGTTAACAAATCAACATCGGAAAATACTGAGAGCCAACCAAGGTCCTCATATACATTGACGCAATCAATGCTATGCTAGGCAAGATGTGGGTCACACAGAGAGCAATGGAGCGAGCCATGCTGAGGATCTCCCTCTGCGACAGAATTCGGAATACCGAGTTCAGAAGGAGAACTAGACTCGTAGATGTAGCCAAGGTCACCACTCAGAGAAAACACAGGTGGGCGGAGCACATTTGTCGAAGGCAGGACAGCCGGTGTGGGGTGTCAAGGTACTCGAATGGAGACCCAGGACTGGTCGCAGAAATGTAGGCAGGCAACCCGCAAGATGGACAGATGATCTTGTCCCAGTAGCTGGAAAGGATTGGATGCAAAAAGCCCAAGATCGCAAGGAATGGAGTACAAAGGAGGAGACCTATATTCAGCATTGGGTGGATGTTGAAGAGAGAGAGAGAGAATTAATGCTACCAAAATGTGCGTATTATACACAGTGTCCAAAAGTACCGTAGCACCTACACGACAATGCCGAATAACGTTGTTCGGATTTAGAATTTTGAATAATATGAACTTATTGTATATAATAACTAGCTAACCCCGCGGACTTCGTAGCGCCTTGGAATATTTCTTGGGTATGAAAAATAGCTTACGTTATATTCTCAGACCGACATACACTCCAAATTTCATATGAATCGGTCGAGCCGCTTCGGAGGAGTTTTTTTTAGAAACACTGACACGAAAATTTTATATATTAGATATTAATTTAATTTCATTGCGTCAATGGAATTGAGTACCTTGGATGTTTCTAAATATTTGGTGATCTTGACAGTTTTATTGTGCCGACTGTACATCATCAACTAATATGCCCTGCGATGTAGCTCTTATATCGTGGACAAAGAGTCCATTATTATTTCCTACTGTATCTACCTACGTGCTAAGTATAATAGTTCTGTCGTACACGAATATTGTATATCTAAATGGGTTAGTCGTTCTGTTTGACTGCGTTGTATTGGGCATGTAGCAATAAATTTCTGAAGCGTGTAAGGTTCAATTCGAAATGCACTTTTCATTAAGATAATATATAAAACTCAAAGGTGACTGACTGACTGACTGACTGATATAGTGATCGATCAACGCACAGCCCAAACCACTGGACGGATCGGGCTGAAATTTGGCATGCAGGTAGATGTTATGACGTAGGCATCCGCTAAGAAAGGATTTTGCAAAATTCCCACGGGAACGGGAAAAAAAGGGATTTTTACATTTTAATGTTTAGGCGCGTACGAAGTCGCGGGAAACATCGTAGAGATCTGAAATTTGGCATGCAGGTTCCTTGGGGAGCGTAGGGGAGCACTAAGAAACGACTTCCCGAAATTCCCACGGGAACGGGAAAAAATGTTTTTTTTTACATTTTAAGGCGCGTACGTAGTCGCGGGGATCATCGTAGAGAGCTGAAATTTGGCAAGCAGATTCCTTGGGGAGCGTAGGGGAGCACTAAGAAAGGACTTCCCGAAATGCCCACGGGAACGGGAAAAATGGGTTTATTACATTTTAAGACCCGAACGTAGTCGCGGGGATCATCGTAGAGAGATGAAATTTGGCATGCAGGTTCCTTGGGGAGCGCAGGGGAGCACTATGAAAGGATTTCCCGATATTCCCACGGGAACGGGAAAAATTGGTTTTTTACATTTTAATGCTTAGGCGCGTACGAAGTCGCGGGAAACAGCTATCTATCTATCTAAATATATAAAAGAAGAAACTGACTGACTGACTGACTGACTGACTGACTGACTGATTGACTGACTGACTGACATATCAACGCAGAGCCGAAACTACTGGTCGTAGAGAGCTGAAATTTGGCATGCAGGTTCCTTGGGGAGCGTAGGGGAGCACTAAGAAAGGACTTCCCGAAAATCCCACGGGAACGGGAAAACATGTTTTTTTTTACATTTTAACACGCGTACGTAGTCGCGGGGATCATCGTAGAGAGCTGAAATTTGGCATGCAGGTTCCATGGGGAGCGTAGGGGAGCACTAAGAAAGGACTTCCCGAAATTCCTACGGGACCGGGAAAAAAATGGGTTTATTACATTTTAAGGCGCGTACGTAGTTGCGGGGATCATCGTAGAGAGATGAAATTTGGCATGCAGGTTCCTTGGGGAGCGTAGGGGAGCACTAAGAAAGGATTTCCCGATATTCCCACGGGAACGGAAAAAAATGTGATTTTTACATTTTTATGTTTAGGTGCGTACGAAGTCGCGGGAAACAGCTATCTATCTATCTAAATATATAAATAAAAGAAGAAACTGACTGACTGACTGACTGACTGACTGACACATCGATGCAGAGCCGAAACTACTGGTCGTAGAGAGCTGAAATTTGGCATGCAGGTTCCTTGAAGAGCGTAGGGGAGCATTAAGAAACGATTTCCCGAAATTCCCACGGGAAAGGGAAAAAAAGGGATTTTTACATTTAAATTTTTAGGCGCGTACGAAGTCGCGGGAAACATAGTAAGGATCTGAAATTTGGCATGCTGGTTCCTTGAGGAGCGTAGGGGAGCACTAAGAAACGACTTCCCGAAATTCCCACGGGAACGAGAAAAAATGGGTTTATTACCTTTTAATGTTTAGGTCGCGGGGATCACCGTAGAGAGCTGAAGTTTGGCATGCAGGTTCCTTGGGGAGCGTAGGGGAGCACTAAGAAAGGATTTCCCGATATTCCCACGGGAACGGAAAAAATTAATTATAATCCTAGATTACAAACACTTTCAAGAAACACGTTATGCAGATTACCTACTGTTAGATTACCTGCCTATTGTCCAGTAAAAAGGTACTGGTAGGCTACTCAACCGAGTAGAGATTATGGATATTAATGCGTATCCATTTCATAAAATATATATTTGTATAATTTTAATAACGTCAAAAACGCGCACCTGGCAAAACCAAAGCGGCGGTACTAAACCTTATATTTTGGGTTTAAACAAACAAAATATCAGGCATCCAGCAAAAACCTCTTCCACAATCGAATGACAATGAGACAGCCGTCAAACATGCATTGAGTGTTGGTGGTGCTTTTTAAATACTTTCCAAATACATTGAAGCGTTTTGAATTGTGGACGGGCGGAACTTCCTGGTAACATGATCTCTACCTGCCTATGATGCGTGAAAAAGTTGTAGGAACTTTAAGTCAGTCGCTTATATGAGTACACTGTACGTCTTTACCGAAATCAATTTAGATAATACCTACATAAGTAAACTAATAGTATACCTAGAGATCTTCTACTATCTAAAGTCCCGCACCTTCACATTTCAAAGCGCTTCAATTTTTATATTATTATTTAAAAAGCACCACCAACACTAAACGCATGTTTGACGGCTGTCTCAGCACGCACACATGTGTTGAGAGTGTTGGTGGTGCTTTTTAAATACAATGAAGCGTTTTGAATTGTGAAGGCGCGGGACTTTAGATAGTAGAAGATCTCTACCTATGTATGTGTATAACCAGTGTATCTGTTTGTAATGCATCCATACCACAATGCTACGTACAATATTTACTCATAGATATAAGCGTGATTTAAAACTCTTTGTTTTTACTGAAATTTAGATTTTTTGATATGTACCAACGTAGAGATCTTCTACTATCTAAAGTCCCGCGCCTTCACATTTTAAAACGCTTCAATGTATTTAAAAAGCACCACCAACACTCTCAACATATGTGTGCGTGCTGAGACAGCCATCAACTATGCGTTGAGAGTGTTGGTGGTGCTTTTTAAATACATTGAAGCGTTTTGAAATGTGAAGGGCGCGGGACTTTAGATAGTAGAAGATCTCTAAGTACGAGTAGGTACGGATAGACTTTAGGTCGGTACTTAATTTCGGACGTGTAAACTGTCTGCACCCTTCCATTGATAATTTAAATACTAAAGTACCTAATTCTGAACGTCTGTTACGCTTTCACCGCTAAACCCTGGACCGATTTTCATGAAATGTCATAGGATTTTAGTCAAGAGCACGGGAAAGGACATATGTTACTTTTTCTCCCGAAGTTTCCGTGGATATAACCGAATCCCACAAGGACGCAGTTGTGATCAGACGCTTAGTATACGTAAATATGCAGAACTCAACAAAAGCGGTGTTGCTCGAGTTTGCCAGGTTGCGTGAACAGATTTCTGCGAATAAAAAGGTTTGCCCTCAGGATAAAAGGGTAAAAGGATGCTATGAACACTTATTATATGCTCCAGAATTTACGGAGACATTTATGCATCAATAAACCGTTTCTAGTGGTTCCAAAAAGACCTCGATGTAGACATTATACGAGGGGTGATCCAAAAGTAATGATAACTGAATACTTATTGAATCGGATTAAAATAAATAGGTATGCCGTTACTGGCCATAAAGACTCCTTAGTAAATAAATAAAATAATAATAATATGTATCTGTCAGAGAGTTGCAGCTGTTTTTTCACGAGCAGTCGGAACAATAACGCAAAAATGGAGAAAACTGAGGTGAGAGCGGTTATTAAATACTTCTGTTTGAAAAAAATGTGTACTAAAGATATATACGCTGAATGAATGGGAACCCTGGGCGAGTCCGCTCCACCGTATTCCACAGTGGCACGGTGGTCAAAGGAGTTTAACTTGGGAAGAACATCCACTCAAGATGAACATCGCGAAGGCCGTCCATCTGATACGCCATTACTGGAGAAAACGTCGAAAAAATTCATAATCTCGTTTTAACAGATAGAAGGATGACTATCAGGCATCTAATTGCATGGACGAGTATTGGATCCACCATTTCGATCCTGAGACCAAACAGCAATCCATGACCTGGAAGCGAGCGTCTTCCCCTACACCGAAGAAATTCAAGGTAGCAAGCTCCGCTGGAAAGGTCATGGCTTCAGTGTTTTGGGATGCTGAGGGAGTCATAATGATCGAATACCTGGAAAAGGGAACCACTATTACGGGCTCCTACTACGCTGACCAAATACGCAGATTGTGAGAGGCAATCAAAGAAAAGCGGCGGGGTAAACTTCGAGCTGGCATCCTGTTTCACCAGGACAACGCACCGCCCCACAAGGCCGGCGTTGCGATGGCTGCCATCCGTGATTCAGGGTTCAAATTGCTGAAACACCCCCCATATTCGCCAGACCTAGCCCCCAGCGACTTTTATCTCTTTCCACGGCTGAAGGAAGATCTTAGAGGCAACAAATGTTTAAATGATGGCGAGGTAATGGCCGCTGTGGAGGCATTTTTGGAGGGTCAAGAAAAACATTTTTTTTAAAAGGAATTCGTGGTCTGGAGAAACGATGGTCTAAGTGTGTAGACTTGGCAGGAGATTACGTAGAAAAATAAATTATTTTATTGATATTCCCACGGGAACGGAAAAAAATGTGATTTTTACATTTTTATGTTTAGGTGCGTACGAAGTCGCGGGAAACAGCTATCTATCTATCTAAATATATAAATAAAAGAAGAAACTGACTGACTGACTGACTGACTGACTGACACATCGATGCAGAGCCGAAACTACTGGTCGTAGAGAGCTGAAATTTGGCATGCAGGTTCCTTGAAGAGCGTAGGGGAGCATTAAGAAACGATTTCCCGAAATTCCCACGGGAAAGGGAAAAAAAGGGATTTTTACATTTAAATTTTTAGGCGCGTACGAAGTCGCGGGAAACATAGTAAGGATCTGAAATTTGGCATGCTGGTTCCTTGAGGAGCGTAGGGGAGCACTAAGAAACGACTTCCCGAAATTCCCACGGGAACGAGAAAAAATGGGTTTATTACCTTTTAATGTTTAGGTCGCGGGGATCACCGTAGAGAGCTGAAGTTTGGCATGCAGGTTCCTTGGGGAGCGTAGGGGAGCACTAAGAAAGGATTTCCCGATATTCCCACGGGAACGGAAAAAATTAATTATAATCCTAGATTACAAACACTTTCAAGAAACACGTTATGCAGATTACCTACTGTTAGATTACCTGCCTATTGTCCAGTAAAAAGGAAATGATTGATGAGTTCACTAAAACATTCTGATATTACCTAAATAATGAATTTTGGCACTAAACTATTTATTCATAAGAGATTAATGAATCAGAGAAAAAAAGGAAAAATCTATACATATAATAAAATAAATAATAATTCTGTCGAAGAAGTCGCGGCTGAAAATTTAAAATTAAAAGAAACTATCAAGTCAAAGGGACTATATGAACGATACTGAACACAAAATAACGATTTTTTAGAAAAAAAAACTGTATGTATATATGTATGTAAGTCCGGATTTAACTCGAAAACTACTGGACGGATTGAAACAAAATTTGGTATGGGGGTAATTTATAACACTGGTCAACATATAGGCTACTTTTTATCCCGAGGAAATGCATAGTTCTCGCGGGTAGGCTATTAACAAATTCCACGCGGACGAAGTCGCGGGCAGAAGCTAGTTAAGATATAGGTACGACAAATTATGAACAAAACGATATGTTTATCTAAAAACCCCATAGCATTCGTACGTTTAATATTGACATATGAAACGACACGTGACGTTAATATGTGATCCTTACAGAAGGTACTTCAATGTCATATATAATTATTCAGAATTTACATGTTACTTAATGTTTTATTAATAGCTAGCAACTAACTTACGGCCATAACTTCGAGCTAACTATATGAGCTAAACAATGACACTAAAATCATGTTTCTAAGATAAATACACTCAAACAGCAATGAAAACGGGTCACTTTGTATAGGATTTTCCATACAAAGTGACCCATTTTCATTGCCTTGAGGGTAGTTTTGTAGTTATTACATTAAGTACGTGATCGACAGATTTATAAATATTATCGAGAATCGTGAGACCCAGCAAGCGTAAATTATTATTTCCATATAAATTTGTCCTCCGTCAAAGGATTCTTCGCAGTGATATTAAAATTCACGACGTTACTTATTTTCTATGGCTCATATTCTTATATTACGGGTCCAATATCACTTTAAAGTGCTGCTCTCTAGCTCTAGAAAGTCTCGAAATTTACAGATCTAGTGAATATGACTTTGCTATAGGAAAAACCACCCGACTAGTTCGTGTCGTATAGATTTAATAAAGATATTAATAAAGAGGTGTTATAAATAAAGATGACGATGTAGGTAAATAAATGGGCCCACGTGGGGACTATAACCCAAGCCCTCTTGTGGTGAGAGGAGGCCTGTGCCCAGCAGTGGGACGCAAATAGGCTGTAGTAGTAGTAGTAGTAGCAGCAGGTACATAAAAAAGATTGGTCCCGAAAGATAAATATTTTCAAACAAGTAAATGAAATTTTCACATTCTCTTCTTCATTCTTGTAAGAAAAAAAATCCATATTTGACCACATCTAATTCTTTTTATTAGTCTGTCTGAATTATTTACTAGTGAAAATGAAAAATGAATGAAAATGAAAATATAAAACATGCAGTTCCAATTTGACGGTGGGTCCTCCTATGCTAGGAAGCCCTGTATTACAGGACCCCGTAGTACAGCAGGTCTAATAAGATAGACTCTTTTTACACAAATTAAGGAAAATAAGGCTAAGTGTAATTACTTATTATATAACTTAAATTAAATTATACTATTTTCTAGTGATTACTCTATTGACAGTTTCTAGATGAAAAGGAAAACCTTTAACATTGTATGTACGTATTTGCTTGTGTATGTGTGTGAATGTACATGAGTGTATGTGCGTATATAACTTATATTAACATAAATATATGTATACATATAAATCCATATCCATATTCTATTATATACTAGTGAAAGGTAACCCAGGACCTAGGACATGTAATTCGTTTGTACCTACCTATTTGATACATCCCAAAATTTATAGATTCGGTTGAAAATTTCAAATATCAAGGTAATCCCATAATAAGTACCTACATCTAAAAACGCGGACTAAGCACTGATGGATGAGAGACATTGCAATTACTCAACCGAGTAGAGATTATGGATATTAATGCGTATCCATTTCATAAAATATATATTTGTATAATTTTAATAACGTCAAAAACGCGCACCTGGCAAAACCAAAGCGGCGGTACTAAACCTTATATTTTGGGTTTAAACAAACAAAATATCAGGCATCCAGCAAAAACCTCTTCCACAATCGAATGACAATGAGACAGCCGTCAAACATGCATTGAGTGTTGGTGGTGCTTTTTAAATACTTTCCAAATACATTGAAGCGTTTTGAATTGTGGACGGGCGGAACTTCCTGGTAACATGATCTCTACCTGCCTATGATGCGTGAAAAAGTTGTAGGAACTTTAAGTCAGTCGCTTATATGAGTACACTGTACGTCTTTACCGAAATCAATTTAGATAATACCTACATAAGTAAACTAATAGTATACCTAGAGATCTTCTACTATCTAAAGTCCCGCACCTTCACATTTCAAAGCGCTTCAATTTTTATATTATTATTTAAAAAGCACCACCAACACTAAACGCATGTTTGACGGCTGTCTCAGCACGCACACATGTGTTGAGAGTGTTGGTGGTGCTTTTTAAATACAATGAAGCGTTTTGAATTGTGAAGGCGCGGGACTTTAGATAGTAGAAGATCTCTACCTATGTATGTGTATAACCAGTGTATCTGTTTGTAATGCATCCATACCACAATGCTACGTACAATATTTACTCATAGATATAAGCGTGATTTAAAACTCTTTGTTTTTACTGAAATTTAGATTTTTTGATATGTACCAACGTAGAGATCTTCTACTATCTAAAGTCCCGCGCCTTCACATTTTAAAACGCTTCAATGTATTTAAAAAGCACCACCAACACTCTCAACATATGTGTGCGTGCTGAGACAGCCATCAACTATGCGTTGAGAGTGTTGGTGGTGCTTTTTAAATACATTGAAGCGTTTTGAAATGTGAAGGGCGCGGGACTTTAGATAGTAGAAGATCTCTAAGTACGAGTAGGTACGGATAGACTTTAGGTCGGTACTTAATTTCGGACGTGTAAACTGTCTGCACCCTTCCATTGATAATTTAAATACTAAAGTACCTAATTCTGAACGTCTGTTACGCTTTCACCGCTAAACCCTGGACCGATTTTCATGAAATGTCATAGGATTTTAGTCAAGAGCACGGGAAAGGACATATGTTACTTTTTCTCCCGAAGTTTCCGTGGATATAACCGAATCCCACAAGGACGCAGTTGTGATCAGACGCTTAGTATACGTAAATATGCAGAACTCAACAAAAGCGGTGTTGCTCGAGTTTGCCAGGTTGCGTGAACAGATTTCTGCGAATAAAAAGGTTTGCCCTCAGGATAAAAGGGTAAAAGGATGCTATGAACACTTATTATATGCTCCAGAATTTACGGAGACATTTATGCATCAATAAACCGTTTCTAGTGGTTCCAAAAAGACCTCGATGTAGACATTATACGAGGGGTGATCCAAAAGTAATGATAACTGAATACTTATTGAATCGGATTAAAATAAATAGGTATGCCGTTACTGGCCATAAAGACTCCTTAGTAAATAAATAAAATAATAATAATATGTATCTGTCAGAGAGTTGCAGCTGTTTTTTCACGAGCAGTCGGAACAATAACGCAAAAATGGAGAAAACTGAGGTGAGAGCGGTTATTAAATACTTCTGTTTGAAAAAAATGTGTACTAAAGATATATACGCTGAATGAATGGGAACCCTGGGCGAGTCCGCTCCACCGTATTCCACAGTGGCACGGTGGTCAAAGGAGTTTAACTTGGGAAGAACATCCACTCAAGATGAACATCGCGAAGGCCGTCCATCTGATACGCCATTACTGGAGAAAACGTCGAAAAAATTCATAATCTCGTTTTAACAGATAGAAGGATGACTATCAGGCATCTAATTGCATGGACGAGTATTGGATCCACCATTTCGATCCTGAGACCAAACAGCAATCCATGACCTGGAAGCGAGCGTCTTCCCCTACACCGAAGAAATTCAAGGTAGCAAGCTCCGCTGGAAAGGTCATGGCTTCAGTGTTTTGGGATGCTGAGGGAGTCATAATGATCGAATACCTGGAAAAGGGAACCACTATTACGGGCTCCTACTACGCTGACCAAATACGCAGATTGTGAGAGGCAATCAAAGAAAAGCGGCGGGGTAAACTTCGAGCTGGCATCCTGTTTCACCAGGACAACGCACCGCCCCACAAGGCCGGCGTTGCGATGGCTGCCATCCGTGATTCAGGGTTCAAATTGCTGAAACACCCCCCATATTCGCCAGACCTAGCCCCCAGCGACTTTTATCTCTTTCCACGGCTGAAGGAAGATCTTAGAGGCAACAAATGTTTAAATGATGGCGAGGTAATGGCCGCTGTGGAGGCATTTTTGGAGGGTCAAGAAAAACATTTTTTTTAAAAGGAATTCGTGGTCTGGAGAAACGATGGTCTAAGTGTGTAGACTTGGCAGGAGATTACGTAGAAAAATAAATTATTTTATTAAACATTTTATGTGTCTTTTATACTGATTATCATTACTTTTGGATCACCCCTCGTACATTGTAAAGCGATATTCAATATTATTCCCTGTAATCGCAGTGGCATCATATTCTTCTCCTATAAATAGTTTTCATTTTATTTTATAAATTAGCTTGAATCACGATTGTACCTTAAATTGTCATTGTTCTGTATTTATAAATCAGGTCATGTCATATCGTTGAATTTTGAAATAATCCTATTTATCTTTATAAAGCAAGTCCCTGATTGAAATTTTAGCCACCACCACCACGTCAACCTATTTGCAGCCCACTGCTGGGCACAGGCCTCCTCTCATCACGAAATACCTACCGGAAAAAGGTGGGCCGTTTTCAATTTTACAAACTCCCAGTTTGTTTCTCTACAATGAAAGGACAAACGCCTTAAAGGTAGCCTTGGTGGCCTAGTGGTTCGACCTACCGCCTCTCATGCAGAGGGTCGGGGGTTCGATTCCGGCTCGCGCCTCTAAGTTTACTTATGTGCGAAATTCTATTTGAATTTACCACTGAGCTTTTCGGTGAAGGAAAACATCGGGAGGAAACCTGCACGCAACTGCGAAGTAATTCAAGGATGTGTGTGAAGTCCCCAATCCGCACTGGGCCCGCGTGGGGACTATAGCGCAAGCCCTCTCGTGATGAGAGGAGGCCTGTGCCCAGCAGTGGGCCGTAAATAGGCTGTTGTGTTGGTGGTGGAAAAGACAAATGGATTGGCTGAACAGCTAACAATCGAATCGAATCGAATCAGGTCGAATGTAAACACCGAAAAAAAAGTTAAATGACTCGATAAAATCAGGGACATTCATTCCAGCGACCTGTCACACAGTTAACAAACAATCGAATGATAAATTCGGGTGAGTGGAAAAATAAAGGCCGCAGTGACGGACAATGGAGCGTAATGGCGAAAAAGAAGAAATAAATTATTTCAGACAACAGGTGGTGATAGTTAATAATTTCAAATGTGATTCCCGATCTGATTTCGTTTACCTAAATTCAATATTTCCTAGAATCGACTAGGAATGGGAAGATTTTTCGATTGTTATATTTTATTTTACGAACATGTATCGACACCTGCAAAGATACCTGTAAGTAGTGATTATTTCACTACCTTATCGTATCAAAATTTGCTAGCACGTTGATAATTTTGGTGTCAATTTTGAAGACTACAGAGTTACTTAGGTATGTCCTTATACCATAGTAATGTTTGGAAACAGACTGCGAAGTCGATGTCAAATAAGCCGGCTCAAAGTAATGACAATCATAATTAAAGTGAAAGTGACATTAACATCCCAGTCTGTCGGAGTTTGAAGGTGTTTATTTCATTTTATTTAAGCCAGGTGGTATCACCATCTTACCCGTTAATCTGCTGCCAAAACGCGGCCAAACGGTGGAAGCGGCCTATAAAAGCACGATTTCGAACACAATTCGATTGAATTGTCAATATTTGTGTGCGAGGACGTCTGTACACTTGTAAATGTGTGTGTACCACTACGCGGGCCAATGATTCACTCTAAATCCTAGTTTTCAGAGTTGGTAGCACATTGGCGATCTTACGCTAAATTATCATTTGTTGAGTGAGATAATTATATAAATAAGCACCTAAAAGAACAAAGCCGTTTTGTTTTTCCATAGAGACCAATTGTCATACGAGAGTCAAGGGCATCCCATTACTTGGCAGCATGGCTCTCACGGGGCTTCATACAAATGAACAAGCCGTGTTCACTAATGCACCGACTACCACAGTAGTCACAACTTTTACGTTCAACTTGACCTTGTTGGTTTAGGTAAGTTGACATTGTGTAAAGCTTTGACCATGTGAAAAAAGTTTTGACATACCTAGTAATGAAATTATAATTTTTAAAATAGCTAAACTTATCTTTATCAATCCCCGACAGTTGTGTTAACTATTTCACAGAATTTGTATAATAAATGATTTTTACTTTACTTAAATTTACTGTAGGGTATTTAGCAGAAATGCCTAATATGCTCAAACGCTGAGAGAACCCGGTCCAACAATTGGAATTACCTACCCATAAAACATCCAAAATTCACGTTACGGCAACATAAAAATATACATTTTTTAATTTTTGTCCACGATTCTATTTCGGGGTATTTTTTAATGGCCAGTAATATGTTTAGCCCGGAGCGATGGGAAAACGCCAGCCCGACCCTTTCTCTTTTTAATTGCTTGGTGTAAATCCATGATTTATTTTGGATTCCTGTGTTAAATCATTTATTGTAAGCGCTTTTTCTTCAATTTTTTATCAAGGTTACACGTGCCAGGATTTTTCCATTTCAGGTGTTTGAAGGCAGCCTTTGTTGTCTCAAACTTGACGGTACCGAGAAAATTCCGATACAAGTTTATAATAAAAACTTGTTCAGCTGGTTATCCTTGAAAAAAAGATTGGTTGTCTATAAAGTCGGTTATATATTTTTCTCAAACATGCAATGAAATATTGATATTATGTTCTTCTTATTAGCCTGGGAAGTATCACGTTTCAGGCGCGGCTAGACAATTGGTCTATAATGAGATTTCATACAAACGTTGCAGGCCAAGGCCGGCAACTCACTTTTTTTTAATTTCCATTTCATATATTTGTGACACAGCATCTTGGCATTGGCGTGATATAATCAGAAATGAGGATATCCGCAGCAGAACTGGGGTCACCGACATAGCCCGAAGAATTGCGAACCTTAAGTGGCAGTGGGCGGGGCACATTGCTCGCAGGACTGATGGCCGATGGGGCTGGAAAGTCCTGGAGTGGCGTCCGCGAACCGGGAAACGAGCTGTCGGTAGGCCTCCAACAAGATGGAGCGACGAACTCGTGAAAGTCGCGGGAAACCGGTGGAAGCAGGTGGCACAGGACCGGTCGGAGTGGCAAGCCTTGGGGGAGGCCTATGTCCAGCAGTGGACGTCTTTCGGCTGAAATGATGATCTTGGCATTCCGCCATTTAAAAAGAGCTACAAGCAATATTGACACTATGGTTCGCTATGACATTCTGCCAATACAGCTATAAAATTTGTATGTATTTATTTCATTGCATGTTTGAGAAAAGATCTTTTGTGACAGCCCTTTTGTTAGAGTTTTGTTATAATAATAATAATAATAAATTTTATTTCGGGCATCTAGGCCCATATTACATATACCTTAAAGACTAACATACATATTAAAATGAATCTTAAAAACTAACACGATTGCTTCTTCGTCGTGAGGCGCACTCTGGAATCGCTGTCCAGTCTTCCACGGAAGCGACGGAACACGACTCCCTCCGGCCAAAATTCCTCTCTCGTGAAGGTAGTTCACCTGAGATCTGAGTCCGGAAGTTCCAGATTCTGTGGGCGATGATGTTTTGTATCTCTTTTGGGCTTATAATGTGCCTCCTTAGGTACTACGTGTTTTGTATGAAAATAATATACTACTACTACTACAGCCTATTTGCGTCCCACTGCTGGGCACAGGCCTCATCACGAGAAGGTTTGGGCTATAGTCCCCACGCGGGCCCAGTGCGGATTGGGAACTTTACACACATCTTTGAATTACTTCGCGGATGCGTGCAGGTTTCCTCACGATGTTTTCATTCACCGAAAAGCTCAGTGGTAAATTTAAATTGTATTTCGCACATAAGTAAACTTAGAGGTGCGAGCCGGAATCGAACCCCCAACCCTCTGCACAAGAGGCGGTAGGTCGAACCAATAGGCCACCACGGCTTCCATAATATACACACTAGTATTAATAATTTAAAAGTGTGTTTATTTGTCCTCCCTTTTATTATGTCAAACCGGCTTCATAGATTTTAATGAAGTTTTAGAAATTTTCATTACCCTGGAAATACCATAAATTTAACACCGATATTCCTACTAGATAGGGTTTTCCACGTGCCCAATCATTATTTTCTTTTTAGGGTATATGTATGAGATTCTAAGTTACCCAAACAAAGTCGCGGGTAACGGGCTACATTCAATACATAATCACCAGAGAAAGCTATGTGTTATTTTCGCTAGCTTCTAATTTAGGAATGTCATTGCCACTGACGTCAAAGCCTTCCCTAAATAGGAAAGGCAAGTCCCACCAGACCACGCTGAGCGGAACAAGGATGCAATTTGACGCGAGGCCGATATAATAATTCAAACATATTCGCCAGTGACGTCTCCCTGTTTAAGGGTAAACCTCCGAGAGGTGTATACTGCACTGCATTGTATAAGAGAAGCTGTGATCCAGTGGTTTGCTACCGCCTCTCATGTAAAACATAGGGGTCAAACTCGAAACCCGAAAGTAGGTAGAGATCTTCTATTATCTAAAGTCCCGCGCCTTCACATTTCAAAACGCTTCAATGTATTTAAAAAGCACCACCAACACTCTCAACACATGTGTGCGAGTTGAGACTGCCATCAACTATGCGTTGAGAGTATTGGTGGTGCTTTTTAAATAATAATAAAAAAATTGAAGCGTTTTGAAATGTGAAGGCGCGGGACTTTAGATAGTAGAAGATCTCTACTTGTGTGAGCATTATTATGTGCGAAATTAAATTTGAAACAATAGAATACATTTCAAATTTTTAGCAAGCCGTAATTCGATAACCATTTCGGTATCACTGTCAAAAGGATTAAATAAGAGAGTTTCAGATTTTTTGCTCATTACTTTTGGAGAAAATCGTGTTTTACTGATAACTGGTGCGTGCCGACCATGTGAATATGTGACGTCATATATAGATGGCTTTTTCCCTAAAGAGCGGTCTATGGGTGAGCGGCTACGCGCAGTACTAATTCTATGCGCGGAATGGTTAAGTGGTACGTCATTTTTCACTTACGCCAATTGTAAGAATGAAATTTATGACTTACGACAAAGAAGTAATTCAAAGGTGTGTGTGTGTGTGTGAAGTCTTCAATCCCCACAGAGTCTGCCTGTGGACTAACGTCTATAGCCCAAACCCTCTCTTTTTCTGAGGTCTATGCTGAGCAGTGGGAGGTAAAATAGTTATTTGTTATGCAAGGCTGCAAAGTTGTTGTTTGCTGTGAGTGCGTGATTGAGACCCGAGTGAACGAAGGATTCTAGGGTTGAACCACGAGTGAAGCGAGTGGTTCAAATATAGAATCCTGAGTGAAACGAGGGTTTCAAGGCACGAGACAGCAAACGACTTTGCTGCTGAGCGCAACACAAAATTTTTCACCTCACGCGCGATTTTTCGGGAAGAAGACTTAGTTCGGCGTCACGTACAGTTTGTGCTAACTCTGGAGGCGTTAAATTCGTATCGTCATAGCTAGAATCGCTCATATTTTCTTTATTACTTCGTATAGGTATTCTAAATTACAAAACCGGCAATCTAAAACCTTTTTTTTTAATGTTTTTTTTTCCGGAGGTTGCGTTCCAAATCACTCTTACTCGTACTTCAAGATTCAATTATTCATTGAATACAGTTAAAATATACACATATTTAAGTATTTTTGTGATAAAACACAGTGAAATAATGAAATACATCTGAAACGGTGTATTATTAATATAATTTTATTAATGATGATATTAAGTAAATTGAACCTTTATTTTAATAAAACTCTCACGACGCATTGCGTTTCAGAACGTATCGTTGTTTTTTTATTGTGACAGTGGCGTCATGCGTCGTTCGAATTTCAAAAACACTTTCCACGCTAGCGGATAAACACAACTTTTGCGCTCGGATATCAAGCTGCAAAACGACCACTTTCGAGCCAGTGAGGTGAAAATACTATTATTGTGGTTGTGGTGATAATTTTGCAACGCTTTAAGCAGTTTCTAGAAAATTCTGTGCAATATTATGCGAGTCTGTGCCTTAACGAGGTCATTTTACGGTCCGATTTCCTCTGGGACCTAATCGAGCCGTGTGGCAAATTACCCGGGCCGAATCAGATGCATTGTTCAAACAATACTAGGACGGTAAATTCGTACAAGCAATGTTCATGCTTAGTAGAATAGAAACTGTAGGTAAATGGGATTAATTTGCTATGGACAGGTCTTCCCTTGATAAAAGAAGGCCTGTGCCCAGCATTGGAACTTAAATAGGCTGTTGTGGTGGATATAGGTCTTATCCTAATAATGCGTAGGTATTAAACAAATAATAGTAGTTTATGTAACTGCTACATAATAAAGGTCCTTAAAACACGAGTCGGGCTTTATGAAACGAGCCGCGAGGCGAGTTTCATAATATCGCACGACTGTTTTAAGGCCTAATTATACACGGTGGGTCGGAAACTATGGCAAATAATTAACCCACAGTATCGGCTATCGATTCTAAGTATATTGTATAGGTCTTAATTTTTTTTCGAGTTGGTAAAATAAATAATTGTATATGGGATTGGTTGTGTGAGCGACGCCTGAATCCTATGCAATTTTTTTTTACTTACTCAAAAAAAATGAAAGACCTATACAATATACTTAGAATCGATAGCCGATACTGTGGGTTAATTATTTGCTATAGGATCTGACCCACCATGTATACACTTGCATACACAACTTTATCTACAGTTATTTTATAAATCCTCTAGGATGCTTCAAAATCGGCCAACAATGGCGGCAATTCGAATACGTCAGTGTCTCAAATTCGATTTTCAAAAAGCATAGTAATAGAGCCGACATTTGAATTTGGAACAAACTGTCGCTCTGTCTGACTGAAGAATATAGGCGGGCATTGCTGTTCGAAGATGTTCGAAATTCGAATGCTATTAGACCATCGAATTTGATGGTCTAATACAGCTATTAGAACATTTTCACAGATAAGAAATCTGTTCTAACTATACAGTTTATCTTAATGCTGGTCATAATTTGCGGTTATTGAACGCATCATAGAGGGTTTATGATATGAGTGTAGATAAAATAATTTTACGGTTTCATTATCAAGTTGAACTTAGTGCGTATTTTAGTCATAGCTTCGGCTATGCGTTGACTGACAGTTAGTCAGTCAAGTCACTCAGTAACGGAAGAGTTTTAAATATACAATGTTACATTATATTGATAAATACTTATATCGATGATGTGTTGTTATTCGCATATCAATTTGAGACAGCATGAAAAGTGATTTTTTTTGAAAATGGTTCTTTATATGTCGAATGAGACAAATTAATAAAGAAAATATTACCCCTTGATTGAACTGGAACTAATAAGTTAGGTACGTTTCTAAACCTACTCGTGTTGAATCCTACATCCTACTTAACTTTACCCTTGTTGGTTTCCATTTAACTCATGTTACATTATACGTATAACAATAATATGGGAACACCTCAATTTTCGCCGCGACCCGTTTACTTCCAGCGCTTTGTTCTCGAATGTTCTGAAGTGTTCTGGATAATTGTTTGTGTAAACAATTACGAGGGCGGTTTGATAAGTCAGTGACTTTAAGTAAAACAAAAACCATTTTAACATATAAACTTTTTAATTACAATTCTGATCTCCTTGGTAGCTGTCAGTTTTTTTTTTTTTTTTTTTTTTAATTTATTGAGGCATATGTCGAATACGGTCGGAAAATTGTTGGAAAATGGAGAAAAGCGAATTTCGTGTGTTAATTAAACATTACTTTTTACGTGGAAAAACTATTAAAGAGACTGAAAACTGTTTAAAAAAATATTATGGGGAATCTGCTCCTTCTCATGGAATGGTACATAAGTGGTTTACAGAATTTCGTTCTGGGCGTGCCACTACACTACCAATGACGCAGAACGCTCTGGTAGGCCAATTGAAGTCACCACTGATGATGTCGTGAATAAAGTTCACGATATTGTTTTGGATGACCGTCGAGTTAAGATTCGTGAGATAGCTGAGACTGGATGAGTTTTTCATATCTTGCATAATATTTTGAATATGAAAAAGCTTTCCGCAAGATGGGTGCCGCGTTTGCTGACAGCCGATCAAAAACGACTTCGTGAAACAACTTCCGAGCAATGCTTAGCCAAATTCAAGCGTAATCCCAATGAATTTTTACGTCGTTTTGTGACGGTAGATGAAACGTGGATCCACCATTATACGCCAGAGACGAAAAATCAGTCAAAACAGTGGACTTCTGCTAACGAACGGGCCCCAAAGAAAGCGAAAACCGTTAATTCGGCAGGAAAGGTAATGGCCACTGTTTTTTGGGACAGCCAAGGGGTTATTTATATAGATTATTTGGAGAAAGGTAAAACAATAAATGGCCCTTATTATGCTACATTGTTGGAAAAATCCAACGCAGAAGTTGTGAAAAAACGGCCACATCTGGCAAAGAAGAAAATCCTTTTTCACCACGACAATGCCCCTGCACACTCGTCGGCAGTCGCAACAGCCAAATTAGTAGAATTGCGTTACGAAATACTGCCCCACCCACCTTATTCTCCGGATTTGGCCCCATGTTTTTTTTTAATTCCCAAACATGAAGAAATGGCTCGGTGGGGAAAGATTTTCATCAAATGAGGAAGTGAATAGCTGAAACTGAAGCATATTTTTCAGGGTTTGACAAAAAATATTTTTTGGAGGGGTTGAAAAAGCTGGAACATCGTTGGATGAAGTGTATGGAGTTGAAAGGAGATTATGTAGAGAAATAAAATTAAAAAAGGTGATTTTTTTTTTCTGCAAAAAGTCACTGACTTATCAAACCGCCCTCGTACTTACGAGGCCGCCTCGCGTGCCATATCTCTCGCTTGTTATCTTATTTAATTGAAGAAAATAATTTTATTCAATAAGCAATGGGCTTTCACTGTAATTAAAACAACGTAGGTACTCGAGGAATTAATACAAGAAAACGATAAAATATCATTTGTAACAACTAAGTACCATCACGCAAAATACAGATCTCATGCAAATGTTTAAAAGGGGTGCCCTCTATTTGGCATAATTCTTTTTGTCCGAAACTGTTTACGCATAACACGCTTCGCATAATTTATCTACGCCGAATCTTGACTTTGCCGAATTTTTATTAAGCATAATTCTTTATCGGCCGAATGGGTGTTTAGCCGAATATTGTGTTGGCATAATGTTGACTTGGCCGAATTTTATTATGCATAATATTGTTTGGCATACTAGTAATTTACCAAAATTTGGATAGGCCGAAATATTGTCCGAATTTATGTCCGAAATAACAAATTATGTAGGGACGGTGTGCGCGGTAACACCCAAAGTTTGGAGCAAAGCCGACTCGCATAGGTTAGGTTAGGTTATTTTTACCCGACTGCGCACCGCAAAGGAGGGTTATGTGTTTACCTGTCTATGTATGTATGTATGTATGTATGTATGTATGTTTGTTCCTTTGTGGCACACTAGAGATCAAACGCGTGGGTCGATTTTAATGAATCATACGTCAATCGATTCGTCTGAATTGCGCGAGTGTCACTGAAGATATGAAATTTATCAAAATTCAAAATGGCGGCTACCAGACGCCATATTGTACAAAATAAAAAAATAAAAGTCAACCAACTATGGCATGTGAGGTATCGTTGAATAGGTATTTAAAAATCATTATTAGGTTTCTTTGACCATTTTTCAGACAAAAGAACCGTTTATGATTTATAACGATTCAAAGTTCCTTTCGTAAAGTAGGTATCCACCCAGTAGTACATCCGTTCGAATTAGCAACACAGGAAATAATCTAGACCAACGAGTCTTCAAGCAGGTCACGACGACTATAAAATACTTAATAATAATGTTTTTCATAAATCTCAAACTTCAATCAAGTACGTACGCATGTGCAATGTAGTGTACCAGTAGCGTCATCTATCCGTTGACTTGAAGACTTTTAGTTTCGTTATTACATTTAAAGTGTCAATAGTGTGTGTGATACAGTGAAATATAACCTAATTGATTATAGGTACCAATTAGGTACACTAGTCAGTACTCAGCGCTCGTAAATAAATAAAATAGCTACCTAATACTCTTATGTAGTACCAGTAGCGCCATCTATCGGTTGACTTGAAGAATTTTAATAGGTTCAGGCTTATGTAGCGTTTTGAGCCGGGTTAGGTCTCTAGAGGGATTAATAATCAGTAATTTAGATCATCGCAAGCTACTTAATAATCCCCACGATAGCAACTCTCTCCATGAAATGACAAGATTGCGGAATTTACGGTCTTTTAATCCCTAACTAAAAATAATAAAATAAAAAAGTTAATTAAAAAAAACAAAAAACCCGACTGCGTAAAAACTAAAAAGAAAAAAACAAGACTACTTAGTTCAGTAGTAGCTAGGATTATGTTAAGTAATTGATTGCTATTGAGGAATCTAAAGATGCCTACAGTCGGGACCCATTTAAAATCTAGGTTAAAATGTTACAAATAATGGGTCCCGATAGTAGGCATCTTTAGATTCCTCAATAGCAATCAATTACTTAACATAATCCTAGCTACTACTGAACTAAGTAGTCTTGTTTTTTTCTTTTTAGTTTTTACGCAGTCGGGTTTTTTGTTTTTTTTAATTAACTTTTTTATTAATATAAGTAAACGAAATTATCAGTTAGTAAAAATCCCCTCCCCCCCAATATCATGATTGATGTTATACAGGATACTCATTTAATTAAATCGACGAGAATAAAGGTATGCGAAAGTAGTTTTCGGCGTAACGAATTTCGGCGAAAGTAATTTTCTGCCTAAACAATATTCGAAATTCGAAAATTATGCGTGAAAACCATTCGGCGTAAATAGATTATGCGTAATAGAATTCGACGAAAGATCGTTATGCGAGTTTAGTTTCGGCGTAAACACTATTATGCCTATACTTATTATGCAAAATCGAATTCTGCCAAAAAAAAATATGCGTAAACAAGGGGAACCGTTCAAAAGTATGTTAGTCAATCACATGGTTACCTCATAACAGTTCAATGGTCTGTCATTAATTAAAAAAAAGCTGGCTCAATTTTGCTCCATGTAATTTTACCTACCTCTAGTACAGGTTATCCAGGGGTTTAAAGAAACTATGGAAGTAGTAAAGTAACTGAAACTGCCACTGTGACTAAAATTTGTGCCAAGTGTGCGGGGTCGATAGGCGTAAAAGGCTTGTATACTCTCTTTATCCAAACTCTAACGAGTGATATAAACAAACGAAGACACAAGTGTAATTCTGGGATTTCTGGGCATGTTTTTGAACTCACTCACATTTTAAAGCTCAATTGTTATTGTTTTGAAATTGACACTACTCGCTCTAGGTGGTCTTATGTACTTACTATCTCCACAATAGAAACTGAAACTACGTGATCATAATGTTCAAAGGTCTACAACGTGTGCCAGTGTTGCCAGTAATGACGTTCTGTCGGCGTTCGTACAGCCTTCATTTGTTACAGCGTGTCTTTAAATGTTTGTTTTGTTGGCTAACGACTCGAGGGTGCAGCCGTTACTGATTACCTACAGTCGAATTTATACTAATAATAAGTCTGTAGTAGAAGTCACGTCTACTACTACTACTACTACTACAGCCTATTTGCGTCCCACTGCTGGGCACAGGCCTCCTCTCATCACGAGAGGGTTTGGGCTATAGTCCCCACGCGGGCCCAGTGCGGATTAGGGACTTCACAAACATCTTTGAATTACTTCGCAGATGCGTGCAGGTTTCCTCACGATGTTTTCCTTCACCGAAAAGCTCAGTGGTAAATTCAAATTGAATTTTGCACATAGGTAAACTTAGAGGTGCGAGCCGGAATCGAACCTCCGACTCTCTGCATGAGAGGTGCAGAGGATGTGCTGCACTACGGCGTGACTAGATCACCACGAAGTCACGTCTGTAACTTGAAAATTAAAAGAAACGATCAAGTCGAGGGGACTAAATCAATGTCTTGTTCCAGTAGACTAGCTTTTGCTCGAAAGTTTTTGTCCAAAGGTGTACATATATTAATATATGTGTAAGTACACTTTTGGACCTTAATATAAGGTGTAAAAGTCAATCAATCAATCAAATCTTTTATTCGTCCAGAATACAGGTAATATTGTAGGTGTTACATAATTTTTAGGTACACTGTTTATCGCCACAAGGCGCCAAATATATTTAGTTACAGATCATGCAGAAAGCAAAAGTACAGTCTAGTCTGTAGAAGAAGTTGCGTCTGAAACTTGAAAATTAAAAAAAAAACTATCAAGTCGAGGGGACTATATAAACGACACTGAACATAAAATATTTTTAGAAAATGGTCTCTATTGTATGTATGTATGCCCGGATTAACTCGAAAACTGCTGGACAGATTGCAACAAAATTTGGTATGGGGATAGTTTATAACACTGGTCAACATATAGGCTACTTGTTATCCCGGAAAAACGCATAGTTCCCGCGGGAACGCTATTTCTAAATTCCACGCGGATGCAGTCGTGAGCAGAAGCTAGGAAGCTAAGCTGTTCGGAAAATAGAACTAAAACGATTCATTATAGAATAGAATAGAATAGAATACATTTATTGACAATCGGACGACACAGAGATATAAAGGAACACAGAATACATGAGAAGAAAGCACAGAAAGAAAATAAAACTATATAAAAACTCTGTGCCGAACGGTGTCAAACAGGGTGCCACTCAGCATAATTCCGGAACGCTGGGGAGCGTCGGCGCTGATTTTCAGTGACCCCTAAGTGACCACACTAACGACAAAGAACATTGAAAAAATAACAATGAAAATTAAAACAAACAAACTAAAAAAAGAACAATAACTAAACTAGACGAAAGGTACATTTCATTCATGATTAAAAGTTCACCTTTAGCATAGACAACTTTAGGTGTCGTTGGCTCGGTAGGCACGGCAGTGCGTGGCAACTTTAGGTGTCCTTGGCGATTGGCTTTCAAAGGGGTAAAAACTTCCAATTAATTTGTTGTTCTCATGTACCGAGCGATGTGACCGGCGTCACATCGCGAGAACTGCGGATAGTCGTTGGAGTAAACGCGTTCTTGAGTGGAGACCACGACAAGGCAAACGAAGTGTAGGATGCCCTGTTGCCAGGTGGAGTGACGATTTGCGCTAGGTGGCCGGTATAGATTGGATGCGGACCGCCTTGGACAGAGCTCATTGGCGTGCATTGGGTGACGCCTACGTCCAGCAGTGGACTAACTACTATGGGCTGTTGATGATGATGTGCCGAGCTCTGGGACCGTTGTGGACTACCGCAGAAGCGACAAAACACGACACCCTCAGGCAATATTCCTTCTGAGGTTCGTTCGAGATTCTACGCCTAATCCCCTAGACAACTTAGCCACCTAGAGATAATCTACGATAGGAAGTCCCGCCCCTCCAAAATTCATAACGCTTCAATGTATTTGTAAAGTATTTTAAAAGCACCACCAACACTCTCAACGCTTGTCTGACGGCTAATAATTAACGTGCAAGATGCTTTCAATCCAAAAATACTTCTAAAACTGCATCATTCTGTAACAATGAAATTCCCGGCCATTTTCCAGGCACAATGAAAACGACGTCAAAGAGTTAATTACTTTACCAGATTCTCACGGTTTCAGCTGGATGGATTTGCATGTGTGCCATAATAGATTTAAAGTCTTTTTTACCTTGTTCAATTATAGACTAAGTCATGCTTGAAGTGAGTAACTATTTAGATTGTTTGTATGTCAAAGGAATTTTAGCTCGAGTTTTTTAGGACAACAGTAACAGAGTTCGTTTTAATTAATCTTTTTTGGAGCTTTCAAAAGCATGCCTTTCTTTTTGAGTGATGAATCAAGGGACAGTTCGTTTCAACGTTTAATTTATCTTTTTTAACAATAGAAAGAAGAGATTTTGGAAAACGCTTGTACGAAATTACACACCGAGATAGTCTATTGACTCGCCTATTGGCTGCCATGAAAATGTTTTTGGAAAGTCGACTACGTTTTACGTCCACTTTTCCAATATTTTCGGGTAGGTATATTAGTGATTAATCGCTGTCAAAAGATAAGACAACATTGAAGGAGTGTGGAATGTGTCTTGGTAAGGAGCACAATTTTATATGGCGAAACAGTTGAAAACGTGCCCAGCGGATTCGATAAGCAACAAAACAAAACACACTATCCTCACTACCGTTTTCGCTGCGTTTTCGCCTCAGCAGCAGCGCCATTTGAAGGCGCTACTGCAGACTATCCGCCTAGGTGGCTTGACTAGAGTCACGACCGCAGCGCCCCCAATCTACCCGATTTGGTGTCCACTTGGAACTATAAAGATTGCGCTCCTTTACTTCAACCCTCCATAACAACATTACAAAATTTAAATGTCAGATAAAGTGCTCTAGTTTGTCAGTTTCACGTAGGCACAACGTGGGTGACACATGGCGTCCAGGGTGACCGAGAGAAGGCATCAAACAGGGCCGTCCCGAACTAGCTAGGACGAGGGACGCATACTAATGAGATAATCGAAAATGACAAAGGGGAAGGTGAATATAATAAATTTTAGCTTCCGTTCAGTTTTCTGGTGGACATTTGAATGCAAAAAGCTTAGTTATTAAAGTACGACACAAATGGCGCGCGGTGAAGCACAGTCTATTTTTGCTTAATCCACGCGCCTTCTAAGTTGTGTCGTACTGTAACACTGTTGATGTTAAGTTTAGTTTTTATAAAAAGAACAGTTACCAACGAAATGCAGTAAAAATACAGACTGTTGTGACGATATTTTACCCACCAAATCTGCTATCGATTACAAGCATGTTTTTTTTAGGTTTTTAATATTTTTCGGGTAAGTAAAAAAAATGCCGCATGCCGAGCGAGTTGTGGGCCAAAGCGACCACAGTGTGGGAGCCCAGCAACTCCAGACGGTGACGAGGCAGACCGCGAATACGATGGCGAGATGAGTTGGACTCCTTTTTGACGAACTGGCCAGGAGATACTGAGGATCGGGATCAGTGGAAGGGATGGGGGGAGGCCTTTGCTCAGCAGTGGGACAAAATACTATAATTATAAGTAAAAAAAACATTGATAGGTTACCAGCTCGAAAAAAATTTAAAACCAAGAAAAATATTACAATCGATAGCTGATTCTCTGGGCAAAATATCGTCACTACGTTTTGCTTGACCCCGTATAAAGGATGCCAAGAGTTTTCAGATTTAATTTCATTTTTTATTAAATTTCAGATGCTTTTTTCGAGCTGAAAACGGTGTTAAAAAAGGGGACCTTTATGTAAATTGTATGCAAACTATCTTTATGAACGCACGTAATCAATATTCAGAATCGGAGCGCATTATAAAAACGTACCCGGCGCGGAATACGAATAGAGTGCGAAAGGGGTTTAGTGTCGCGAGATGGACTAAATGAAAAGATTTCAGCGAAAAACATACTACAAATCTCATTAAGTATATATGTTGGCAACCAATTTGGTCAGGTGACGTGTGATGACGTGAGGGTGTAAGTAGGTCTTAACTCCGCTTTAAAAGATGTCTGGACGCGGCTTTTTTATACCTGTCAAAAGTGTCAAATATTTAAAAAAAATAAACGGCGGCGTCCTATCTCTATGGCGTCTGTCGAAATGAAAAAAGGTTGAACATGGACATGACAAAAATCTTTAGTAGATTTTTGTCATGTCTCCGTGGCTCCGGCCTTACCCAATAAAACCGGCCAAGTGCGTGTCGGGCCACGCGCAAATTATAGGGTTCCGAAGTTGAGGATGCCCACAGTACCTTTCTAAGACTTATTAGCATCTAGCTAGCCTGTGGTATGACGTGCCCGCCCGACGCCCCTGCCGCTCGAGAAAAATCATCATTATAAGTTGGTCGACTATTACTCGTAAGTTTGTACAGCCTACTTAGCTCCGTAGGTCTAGTGTATTTTTTACACCAAAAATGCAAAACGATGTCACGAAGTTATTCGAGTAAACTATTCACGATCAGTTTAGTTTTAACACGCGAGTGTAAGCTTCAACTTCGGGCTCGGTTTGTTTTTACCTCTTCTCACATGAGTGTAAATCTTTATTTGCGCTAAACGCATCGAACGCGTTTTAGTTTATTCATCATTTTTGTATGAGAACACAAACAGCACCCCTAGCGGCAAAACATGGGGTCAATTCAGCGAGTGACATTTACTTACGAAAACGGATGTGAATTCGTTTACACGTTTTCTGACTAACTGCGAGTGTAAGCTCGTATTTGACAGTTTGAAAAGTAAATTAAACGAAACGCAAGAAGTAAAGTTACTCACCCGACTTTATCACGTGAGAAGGTGAGAACTTAGGTTTTCGAACCTGTCGAATCCAAATTTACTTCAAAATTTTAGATTTTTTAAGTGAAATAAATGATATATGTATGTCGTCTATGTCTTAATATGCTTGTATTGTGTTCTTGAGATAATTTTTACTAAGTATGTTATTTATTTAAGCTTCTTCGCATACGTATAAGTGTGTCTTTCTTTTTTAATGTTGAGATACTCCACGTTTGTGACGAATATACCTATAACTATGTACTTCGATTTGGTTTAACATAAAACTAAATTACATAAATTACTCCGGGTTGCCTAGAAATTTTAGAAAATGTAGGTAACTTGGCAACACTTATGGCCATTTTGACAATTTTGACAGAAAAAACCTGAAGAAACGCAAACGCGATCGAGACGTTTTAACTCACTGCCTTCCGTCACATATTTGACATTGTCGTGATTGACGTTTACCAAGCCTCCTCAAATTTGATATTAATGATAATTTAAATGTTTATTATTGAATAATTGCCGGCCTGAGGCCAATATTTTGATAATGGCGAAGTGTCCAAGACAGAAACCCTCAATTTTATAGTGTATAGCGGATGTCGCAAAGTGATGGTGACAATACATGAACGTGTGCGAGAACGGTGTTGACAAATGCACTCAAAGGTTAAAGATGAACCTTTTACGAATAGTTTACTCGAAGTGTGTTGAGTTGAGTTGAAAGATGGACGTTGACGTTTGTTGAGCCTCACCAAGTTTACTTGATTTATCTTTTATATCGTACATTAATTGTTTCCTCCATACAATGCTCGGCCCGTAGGCCATACTTGAAAGTGGCAAAATTGTCTTGCATATACTTAGAAAGAAGCCATTATATAAGAGAACAGAAGAGAAGAATTATATTTTAAGATCCATACTTTGAATTGAGCCAAATTTCTTGTAATGTAGAAAGAATTGGCGCAGCTCGTGTTACTTTTATCAAATACAAAGGAGAATGCGTGCATAGAAGCAAGAAACAGTAAGTATTAGACATAATAATAGTATTTATTTTTATTTGACATATGCAATATCCACTGCAGAGGGTTTGGGCCCTACACAGGCGCAGTTTGGATTGGGGACTCACACATGTACCTACATTCTTGAATTACTTCGCAAATGCGTGCATGTTTCTTTACGATTCACTATGTTTTCGTTCACCGAAAAGCCAAGTAGTAGGTAATTTTGCACAAAAGTAACTCACAGATGCGAGCCGGATTCGAACGCCCGCCGATCCTCCGCATGAAGAGTTCTATAGGTGATGGTATGGGTGAAATGGTTCCGAATGGAGGACCGATCACCCGACTGATCCAGGCAGTCGTCCCCTTTCATAAATAGGTGATGGTGGCCTAGTAGTGGGCCACCATCACGGCTTTAATTAAATACCTAATATACACTTACATTTTCTTTCAGTGTTCCTTCTGGCTCTGCCCCAGCAAGTCAAGTGGAACTGTGGCAACTTTAAGACCAGACCCCGTGGCTGAGCCAACTGCTGATTCCTACCAGAATTTCATCAAGTTTTAAGTAGTTTAAACACTAATAAATCATGCTATATATTCCATTGAGTTTATTATTGGTGTTATTTATTGTAAGTATGTATATTTCTTTAGCAAATGTCAGCAACTAGCAACTGATCGATCAAAGCACAACCGAAGCTACTAACCGCAGAAAGCTGAAATTTGGCATATAGGTTCCTTGGGGAATTGGGGGGTGTTACTAAGCATAATTCCCGCGGGAACGCTCCGAATTCCACGTGAATGAAGTCACCGTCGGAATAAGCTAGATTGATATAATGCTTTTAGGTATTCGCATCAGTCAAGAATGTTGGCCGCTCTATTTAGCTATAAGTACCTACTAAGCCACAATTTTGCATTTATAGTATTTCCCTTTACATGATTTATTTAACGTTAATCTACCACATATGTAGCGGGAGTGGTGATGATGAGAACAAACTACTTTCTTGGTTAGTTTCAAGTTGATTTATTTCATAATAATTTAGAACGCTTAAATGAGTGAGGCTCACAAGAATGTGCCGTCACACACTGGAAATTCTTGTGAGCATCACCCAATATGTACTTATGTCTACCGAAACGATAATCCATGACACGGCCTATCTCTCTTCCGTGCCGTGCCTTGTGGACGATGCCGATGGTGCTGGCACAATCCTCCACGCCTGGAAAGACTATTCCTATATCGACTACGTCGCGATGTACGCCTCTTCATCGTTCAGCAAAAAGGCTGGTTTCAAGCGACCGATTGATTCGCACGTCGCTTTGCCTTCTCCATTAATCAGGTTCCCATGCTTTGCTCCTCCTCTCAACCACTATAAATGGGCCATCATAAGGCGGCGTTAGAGTAGGGCGGAGTATGACGCTTCTTGTGAACATTTCTGTAATTGGCCTTTCCCTTCTTGGACCGAGACAACATTAGCAATACTTAAGTATCTTCCCTTAAACATCTCTGTAAAACTACCGTAGGAACAGTTCCTCATTAAAAAACATTCCTGCGGTAGCCTAATCGGTATTCCATATACTTTCCTCGCAGCGCTATATCCGGTTTCTTCCTGTAAACTATGCTTGTAAACAACTCCTAAGTCCCAACTATAATATGGTAGGAAACTCTTCAACCGAGTTCTCTCTTTCGCTTCTTGCCCAAATACTAGCTATACAGATAGCCATGTAGGCAATACCAGCAATTTTGTAAGGCACTGAAAAGTCCTGCATGCCGCGTGTCTTCTAAATTTTATCTCCATGTTTAGTATCTTCAAAAATGTTCAAACTATTAGCCTGACAGTGACCTTGACAGATCGAATTGCGTATACTACTGCGTTTCTGTCATACTAAAAGTCACTCGAAAACGTGAACGTTTTCGTTTACTCACTTACTCGCTCGTCACTCATTCGTATTAATCAAAATACACTCGCTAAACCTTGTTACAAAACGTACCGTTAGGGGCGCTGTTCAAGTTTTCATACAATCTTGATGTAAACGCAAACGCGGTCGAGAAGTATTTTCCAGGTCCGAAAAATACACTTGAGGTACCGATAGTTTTTCTTTCAACTACGTTATATATGCCACAACCGTGATTTTTTTCAGCCATCCAAATACCACCATTTAGCTGGCAGGGGGGGGGGACACGTGACTCTAACAAAAAATATCACTTTAAAGCTTAATATTTCACAAACGCATCACTTAATCAAAAAATGGTTTTAACAAACCCACAATATTTTTTTAAGACCTATTCAACGATATGCCGCAATATGGGGTACGCAAGAAAAAAAAATTACATCCCCACTTTACGAGTAGGGGAGGTACCCTATAAAAAAATATATTTCAAAATTTTATTGTACCACTTTGTCAGCGTAACTAATATGCATATTCATGCCAAATTACAGCTCTCTAGACCTAAGCATCTCCGAGCAATAGTGCGGACAGACGGACGGACATGGCGAAACTATAAGGGTTCCTTCTGGACTTCGGAACCCTAAAAATGAAAAAAAAAGTAAAACGGTTGTTTTTTATCCTCGCTCTGAAGAAAAGTCCCATAAAAGTAAGCCTGCGCAGTGACTATTTATTTCCAGCGTCAACAATATATTACTCCTGAAAGAGACGTCCATTGCTCAACACGAGATCTCCCTTAGGTAGGTTAGCTAGTGGTAGGGTCTGGCGCTAGGTCCGTCCGGGGGGTATCACCGCCGTCTTCTCCCGCTAACCTGCCGCCAAATAGCAGTGCTAGCACTGTTGTATTCAGGTAGGGGGTTAAGGCAGCCGGTGAAATTTCTGGCACATGCCTCTGTGCTGCCATTTCCAGTCCTTGCCTTCCATCTTAGGCCTCAGGGTAGCAACGCATTCGAGATCTTATGGTTTCTTAATGGGGATCATAGGATTTCGGTGTCCATGTGCTGCAGTGATCACTTACCATCAGGTGGGCTGTGCGCTCGTTTGCCTATACCAATGATATATAAAAAAGGTTTTATTTGATGGCAATGGGTTGGAAAAAGAAAAGAAATGTCACATGATGGTAAGTGATGACTGTGGCATAAGGAATCTTAACATGTCGAATGCGTTGCCAACCCGAGGACTAAGATCGAATGCTTCTATGCTGGTTCAGTCGAGTTCATTAATATGTGAGCATTTTTGGACCTTATAACACAGGAGTAAGTTGTAAAAGTTTACATATTGGCAAACTCGAGTATAATTTCACCGGTTCTCTTACCCCCAAAAGGAACACAAAAGTGCCAGCACAGAAATCAATGGCATACGAAATTACACACAGCCTTGGCCAAAAGTATTGAGCACCCATGCATTTAGACTCATATCTTATATTATAACTAGCTTCTGCCCGCGACTTCGTCCGCGTGGAATTCGTTAATAGCATTCCCGCGGGAACTATGCATATTTCCGGGATAAAAAGTTGACCAGTGTTATAAAATACCCCCATACCATATTTTGTTGCAATCCGTCCAGTAGTTTTCAAGTTAAATCCGGACATACATACATACATGCATACAGACCATTTTTATAAAAATCGTTATTTTGTTTTCAGTATCGTTTATATAGTCCCCTTAAGTATTTATCGACATTCTGTGAAATTCTGTGGGAAAAAAATAACTTGTGAACTCCGATCTTTACGAGTTTCAGTTTTAACTTTGTGTCGGTGTAAAACACTCGTTTCGCTCTTGTTTCAGATCGCCGTCACTCGTTGCGAATTGCCTACTTTCCGCACTTGTATTATAAATATCTATTATTCATAAGTTACAAAGGAAAACGTGAAGCTGTAATTGGTAAAACCGCCAATTCTTAACACTTAATCCGCGGCCAACCCTCGTCAGACAGATAATCGAACGCGCCGTCAGCAGGCCGCCGATATTACGCTCACAGCGGAAAGGTTGCATGTGACGCATAGCCCTGCCTCAATACAACCCTGTCGCTTTATACAAACACGTCATTGTTTTCTTTCGCTACCTCAGTTGGAAGGTAAGCGCAATAATACTGAACAATAATGCCAGTAAAATGAACCAGATGTAATGTGCTGATTAATCATTTAGGGTGAATCAACTTTTTTCTGTCACTGGTTACCATGGTTGCGGTCTCCTGGGTTACTTTTAAACCTAGATTTTACAACAACCCCTCTCATTAAATGACATCTAAGGGTCCATGTTGTAACAGCATTCTATGTTACTCCTTTCATTTAGTCTCCTCACAAAAAGGACAGGATATTTTAATAATTTTAATAAATTAAAATTATATTTTCGGGACACGCTTTTATTGATGACTGTACTTTTCTTTGTAAATCCTTCATCTACCCTTAGAGACGAATCTAACGAGACCAAATTCGATGGGTTTATGTAGTTTTATTACGGAGTTCCTATGGCCACCTTCCAGCTCCATCATCAGATCAGCTTCACGTCATCATAATATTGCATTGTCACGCGATTTACATACTCGTGCAAAATTTCAACTCAATCGGAAACCGGAAAGTGGGTCAAATTTAACTTGCAAGATTCCATTACATAATAAAAGCGTGTTGAAAAAATAGTGGATTGACCGAAATTACACTTTTTTAAGCCTAGCAGTCTATTATACAATATTGAGAACGGAACATAACCAAGTATCATAAAAAAAGTTTTCTTTTTGAGATCTCTTTCGACGACGATCAACCATCGATTGACACACTGCTTTCGTGGTATGTCACAACCTTGAAAAAAACATCCAAATACATATTGGTGATTTGAAATTTTCAGTAATCCGTTGAAACAAAAAAATAGTGAAGGCGCGTGAATGGCTGATAGAGAGAGAACTGTTGGTTAGATGATAAGATAACGATTGTAGTTTTGAAATATACTGGCTGGCTAATCAAATTTCTAATCACATTTCAATAATAGACCTCGCACATAATTAATGTCATGTTATGTAACTTAATAGACACCGAAACCCTATTACACCAAACTATAAAACTTTAACAATCCGAAAGATAACCAAAGGCTTACCCGCAAATTTGCACATGCATTCGCTTCACATAAAGTAGGGTAAAGACGCCGTAAAATTGCCCGAATGGCTCTCTGGGAGACAGACTTACTTTGATAATAATAAAGGGCATTCGTTTTTTGTTTCAGTGATATGTCGTTTTTACGCATTTTTCATGACACTGTTATGCCCTGTTGAATACAAGAGTATGATCGGGTAGCTGAGAAAGGCAAAACAAAAGTGTTCGACATTTTTGACTCACATGGGCCTTAATTAGTAGGTAAGCTTCTGCCCGCGACTTGGCCCGTGTGGAATTCGGTTGTCGCGGTCCCGATATGACCAACTATGCGTTTTTCCGGGATATAAAATAGCCTATGTCCTTTCCCGGGACTCCAACTATCTCCATGCCAAATTTCATCTCAATCGGTCCAGCGGTTGAAGCGTGAAGAGGTAACAGACAGACAGACAGAGTTTCTTTTGCATTTATAATATTAATATGGATTAATATGGATTGCTGAAAGTAGTGATTTCGTACTAAACTTGCGTTTTGGGGTTTAGTTGTATCTCATTTGACAAGCATTAGCTGTTTTTATTTTGGCGAAAAAATATCAGAATAAAGGCAGTGTTTAGTTTACATTCAACCACGCATTTCAGGGGAATTTCGAAATTAAAGAATACGAAGTCAAAGATAACGCTGAAAAGTTTCATCGCAATTTCGCGAGGAAAATTGTCATTTGGCCTTGAAGGAAAATGAATTGGCTCTTAAATGGACGTTTTACCTTACCTACTCAAAAGTAATTGAGTGATCGAATTAACAAAGTTTGTAAGGCGGTCAAGCTTGGCTTAGTCCGAGGGGAGTAAAACGTATAAAAAACCGGCCAAGTGCGTGTCGGGCCACGCGCAAAGTATAGGGTTCCGAAGTACCTTTCTAAGACTTATTAACATCTAGGTAGCCTGTGGTATGACGTGCCCGCCCGACGCCCCTGCCGCTCGAGAAAAATCATTGGTTTTTTAATCATTTCATAAGTTAGTCGACTATGACTCGTAAGTTTGTACAGCCTACTTAGCTGTGATAGTTTTCCTTTCAACTACATTATATATGCCACAACCGTGATTTTTTTCAGCCATCCAAATACTACCATTTAGCTGGCGGGGGGGGGGGGGGGACACGTGACTCTAACAAAAAATTGTTTTTCACTTTAAACCTTAATATTTCACAAACGCATCACTTAATCAAAAAATGGTTTTAACAAACCCACAATATTTTTTTAATACCGATATGCCGCACCATAGGGTACGCAAGAAAAAAAAATCCATCCCCACTTTACGAGTAGGGGAGATACCCTATAAAAAAACAGCTTTTATTGCACCACTTTGTCAGCGTAACTAATATGTATATTCATGCCAAATTACAGCTTTCTAGAACTACGCATCTTTGAGCAATAGTGCGGACAGACGGACGGACGGACGGACGGACGGACGGACGGACGGACAGACGGACGGACATGGCGACACAAGGAACCCTTATAGGGTTCCTTGTGGACTTCGGAACCCTAAAAAATGAATAAAAAAATATTGGTCATTTATTACTCGAGCACAGAACCGGTCTGAGTGGCGAGCCTTGGGGGAGGCCTATGTCCAGCAGTGGACGTCTTTCGGCTGAAATGATGATGATGATTCATTACTCGTAGTCACGTTAGGAATAATCATCCGGATTCTATTGACACGAGGTCTATGTATAGACTATTAGACAGAGGACAAAATAACCTGATTTGGTACTCGGGATGAAATCTGACTTTGACGATTTATCGTCGTCATACAAAAGGCCTTCTCAGAAACCTAGTGATTCTAAACAGGATTTTTCTATAAAGGAAATAATAAAACAAATGAAGTAATAGCCCGTAATAGTTTTTATATCGACTGCGGTCTGAATTCCAATGAAGCGTTACTTAATTAATCACTGAAGCGATCGAGAATCGCTACGTGCCTCAAATGGCAAAAAAATATCGCACTAAGGCACTGGTCCCACCGCCGGCTACAAACTATAAGCGAGTGAAACTATAAACTACAAACTAGTGGGCGAGCGGCGAGAAGCGAGTATAGTTTTACTAGTTTAGACGCTGAGCTATAAGCGAGTGTTTGCGTGCGACGGGCGATTACTCGTTATTATTAGTTTTATAGTCGATAGCTTTTATCGCGGCGGTCAACTAGTAAACAGTGGTCCCACCGCCAACTATCAGCGAGCTCGGCTATCAACGAGTAAAATTATGTACTAGAAACAGTTGACAATCAGCGGGCGGCTAGTAAACATTGTATGGAATTATCGCTTACTCGCCGGGCGGTGGGAGAGTGTCTTCGCCGGCGGTGTGAACAAGCCAGCTATGAACTATAAATATATATCTCTCTCTTTTATTTACACGAAAGCGATTATCTTTTGTTCGTTTCTTGAGCTAGAAAATAGCCGATAGTTCATAGCTTACTCGCTCGCGGTGGGACCAGTGCCTAAAAGCGTAATGCAAGGTTTTCAGTTCTTTTTGAAATAGGACTGTTTAATTTAACATTCGGTGCTTGGTATTATTGAGATCGTATTGGTACACCTCAACCGTCTATTTACGGCCCACTGCTGGGTATATGCATCCTCTCTCATCCCGAGAGGGTTTGGGCCATAGTCCCGCGCGGGCCCGGTGCAACGGCAAAAAGGATTTGAATTATTTTGCAGATGCGTGTAGGTTTCCACACGATGTTTTCCTTCACCGAAAAGATCTGTGGCAAATTGAAATCGAATTTCGCAAATAAATTAATTTTAGAGGAGCGAGCCGGATTCGAACCCCTGACCGAGTTATATGGAGAAATTAATAAAAACAGCAAAACATTTGACAGCTATACGCGACGTTGCCAACTTTAGGGATAAACCCTCTTAAATTAAATGTTTCCTCTCCACTACTCAAAGGTTAGCTGGAAGAAATTCCTTGTAGGCATAAGCTCGCCTTTGTACATGTGTCTCTTCTCTGTATTGATAATTGTATTTGTGTTTTTTTCTGTACAATAAAGTGTTACTTACTTACTTAAATTTGAATCATCTGTGAATCTACAATACTAATACTCTTTATTGAACACCAAAGCAGTACAAATAAATACAAAACAAAAAATAAGGGCGACAACAGACTGTATTGTCATTAACGAGCGATCTCTTCCAGACAACCTTTACTAATAATGTAATTTGTGAAGTTTACTTTAAAATCACCGAGTTTTTTGTAACAATTGGTAAGGATACCTGCTCGCATCGGCGAAAACCTTTAAAGATTCGTGTGAAGACCATGGTCCGCCTTGGGCGCAATATAATAAATATATAGAAATGTACAACTTTCATAATTTTTTTTCATAAAATTACAAAAATCATTTTTTTTTAATATTTTTCAATAATGAAGGTTTTTCTGGTATTTATTATAATTTTTTACCACTTTTTATTTTTTTCATCATAAAACAATTTATTTCACTTCGATTGACATCTTAATCGTCAAAATCCATAGACTTAAATAATATAGACCCGGTCTAACCATGGAAGAATGAACTACACTTGTAGTGTAGGAGGAAATGTCATCTTGCGATCTTAATATGAAAACCGCTGTCGCCAAACTCACACTACTGTACACTAATCACTACACTGCAACACTATGCTATCTTGCTGCTGATTTGGCGTAAGTCTTGAAGCGACTTGAGAGTTACGTCATCAAAAAAATTAGTGCAAATTCCTACCCTATCTGTCCAAAGTAAGGTTTAAATTACCATTCACTAATAGTTGAATTAGGAACCTTTTTCTAAGCTATGTAAAGCTTTGACAGCCAAAAACATTGTAGTACGGCTACTCGACGACAGATGGCACTATGCACGACACAACTAATATCCTTTCCATAAGCCTTTCGAACAGAGTCCATTATTGCTTAATATACGCATTTTATTAACTTTGTCGTACTTACGTAATTTGTGTTGCCAACTTTCCGCTATTAGCCGGAATGCTTGGATTTCGAAAGGGATAGGTACTTATAACAGTAATCAGGAATTTCTAGCATTTAATATTTTCTGCTTTTGTTTCTATGAAATCGTACTTAAGAAAATAAGCCATTTTAAGATAATTGGTCCAATTCTTACGTATTATTCTTACGCACAAACTTGGTCTTTGACAAATGCTCAGAAGTATTTGCTCAAAGGACGATGGAGCGCAGCATACTGGGGATAAAGCTCACATACCGCTTCAGAAATACCATCTTAAGCTCCAAGCCCCCTGCACCCCGCTAAGCTAAAGTGGGGACACTACAGGCTAATATAATAATATCGTAATAAACAATAAGGAGGATGGAATATACTTAATAATAATAATAAGAGATGTAGAAGTAGTAGTAGTAGTAGTGATTCATTTAATATTACACACGGTGCTTATCGTCAGAAGGTACCTCTCTCTGTAGCTGTCATCACCGGTAGCTTGAGCCCTACTTCGCTGCCGGCGGCACTCTAGGTTAGGGTTTTATATTAATGAGTTTATATTTTGTATTATTATTTGTATTTTACTTTTAATACTCATATTATAAAAACTTAAGAAAAAAGCTTAATAAAGGAAATAATAATACAATACAATATTCTTTATTGAACACCAGACATGATAAAGGTACCAAAAAGATGATACAAAATATTTTTCTGATACCGCATAAAAAAAACGAACAGTTTAATTTAATATCAAACACTTAGCACATCACTATTCTTGCACTGACTACTAACATTCGAATGTACTCGTATAACAACTGATTGAATATAAAGGTAGATCAATTACACAGAACTTCAATCAAGATAGTTTTGTCAGGATTTTTTAAATTTAGTAAATGGCAACCCCAGTTGTAATACGGTTACTGGACGAAAGATGGCGATAAGTGTTTTGAACAAATGATAGAAAACTTTAGCATTTCGACAATACGGTTGAATTTAGCCTGACACTTTGGCGTGAAATTGACAAAAATAACGCCTCGCTATTTTTATTCAATATTATAAAAAATAAGGTCACCTGTGATATGAAACATTGCTTGAAGCTACATTTTTCTAACTACTATGATTTCGACACGCCAATATTGTACAATATGGCATTTTCAAAGCGATATTAATATTTTTTGCAACTGACGTTGGCGTACATCTGTCACGGCAGTGATAAGCAGACTAACGTCAGGCGATCTTCAATCTACTTCAAAGCTGCCATATCCGGCTCAATGTTGGCGCGCAGGGAACGCCCACTTGACATTTCCTCCTAGTTCATTTTTCCATGGGTCTAACGTACACGTAATATGTCCCCACATCCACGGTGTCCAATCCAAAGTTCTGTCACCGAGCGTGCGTGACCATAAGCGTTTTTAAAAAATAACTTTTTTCGAAACTGTTTCTCAGTATCTAAAAACTCGTTTCGTTGTTGAAAAAATGTGACCCAGCTTTAGTGTCACGATATAAGTTTAACTTTGGATTGGACACCAATGAAGTGGGGAAACATGACATGTATCTACGTTAGGCCGGGTCCATACGAAGTATTATTTATGTCTATGTCAAAATCGGACAACCCGTTTAGGTTTTAGAATTTTTTAAATAAAATTTTGAACAAGTGGCGCCATCTCTGTTCCTAAGGGACGAATCAGCCTCGGATCAAATTGCTTATTTTGGTCCCTACTATCACTGTGCAAAGCGGCTTGCTTTTTTCCTAAAGTGCGGTATTTTGATCGTAATAAGTATGAAGCAGTCGGTGTGACCGGCCGCGCTTTAAACAGAGTAAATACAAGTCTGGGTAAGTTGTGATACAATCTGTGGCATCCGAAGCGAAACAATACTTAAAAGATTGAAACTCGCTTCCAGATTAAAAGTGTTGTTTCTTTTTAATACCAGCCGGTATTTCACTAATTGTTTCTTTCTTTATAGCAAGTGTTTATGTCAAGAGAGTAGTAGGTATTCGCCGATTCTGGAACACGGGGTGGGCGGGTCCGTGGGGTGAAATTGGGCGGTAGGCGGACCACCATCCCCTAAAAAAAAAAAAAAAAAAGCCCCCACTTGGAACGTTTGGGATAGGTCTCAGGACTCTCAGATAGCTCGGTTACGACTTACACGATGTGCTATATCTTCACTAAAAAATCCAAACCCCTTATCTAGACCACCGACCCTTTTCTATTGTCTATCCATGCTCGGTTGCTATTGTTTACCATTTCAATCCTTACCTGATCCGCGGACCCTTTTCTATTGTGTGTTCGTGCTCTCGGTTGCTATTGTTTGCCATTTCAAAGCGTACCTGACCCACCGATCCTTTTCTATTGTCTACTCGAGCTCACTTTTAATTGTCCTCTCAACAATTTGATGAATACCTAAACTATTTCTATACTACTGCCACTTTGGTTTTAATTGATCATAGTTCTAACCTAACCTAACCTATGCTACAGAAGTCTCTACAAATCGGAGGAGATTCCGTGTTTGGAACGTTGTCCTAATATCATGTAATTTAATAAATGCGTCAGTTTGGTTTTAATTGATCACAGTTCTAACCTAACCTAACCTATGCTACAGAACTCACTACAAATCTGAGGAGATTCCGTGTTTGGAACGTTGTTCTAATTATCGTGTAATTTAATAAATATCCAAGTAGTTATTGCCTAAATATATTTTATAACTTGTGTTAGCGTATGTGTTTATAGAACTATTCAGTTCTTTGTATAATTGGGTGGTCGTTTAACTTGTAACAACACGATGGTCGTTTAACTTGTAACAACACGAATAACACGATCCATTGGACTCTATCTATTGTTAAATAATAAAAAGGTTTAATGTTTTTATGATGGGCGTCTATTAACAAAGGGCCGAATGACTATTGTAATTTTATTATTTCGGTGTCGGTGAATGCAGCAAACGCGTTCCAACTAGTTAAGACGAGATTTTAACGGTAAACTATTGTTGCATCCTTATAAAAACCGAAGGATGGAAACGTTTTATATGTATTTCGACTCCAGTTGTGCTTGCTATCAGAGCTCTGTTAGTATACAGTAGTACAGTGTTGAATCGTGCTAAAGTGTTTTTGGTGTAGTGTTTATCGACTCCACATTATGGATGTAAGTATTTAAATTAACTGCTTTTTAATTTATGTGACCTAACCTAGCCTAACCCATGCTACATGACTCTTTTGATGATAGAACTCACTACAAATCTGAGGAGATTCCGTGTTTGGAACGTTGTCCTAATATCATGTAATTTAATAAATGTCCAAGTTTAACTTGTAACAACACGATCCATTGGACTCTATCTATTTTTCACTCGTGTTCATAGTTTTTGATAGTGCTTTAAATAGTTGTGTAATTGGTTTCAGTTTACCGACAATACTTTCAAGAATTATTACTACCTTGAGACTAATGGCGAAGCTAGCGATGAAGAAGGAACGGTTGGACACCAAGTAAAACAAGCTATCGCGAGAAAGCGTGCTGGAAACAGCATAGATGGATTTTTTGAAAGACCAAAAAAGAAACCTAAATCGGCGAAAAAGTCTTCAAGTGTTTCACAAAGCACTAATGACGGTGTGGCATACATATCATCGGGACAAGATGACGGCGTTTACTCATCCCATTTGATAAAAATAGAAATTTTTGATATTCAAAAAATCAAGAACATTGCACCAGGGGAGCAGTGGAAACACGCTGACGTCAGGTTGAAGTTTTATACGTCTTCAGAGGAAGACAAACAACTTGAAAGCACTCGTGATGTTATTTTTAACATCACAAAACAATTGGTGGAAAAGGACACCTGTGTTAAATATTTTATAGACAATAAGAAATTGTGAATTGTGCTTGTGTTATCTTAAGACTAGGTTAAATTTTTATTACATAAAAAACCCATAAACTTAAAAACAACCTTCATTTGTATAACAAAAATATTTTAGTATCGTATTGCTTTTTCTTAAAACTCATAAACTTTAGTGTAATGTTTTATTGCACACCTAAGTTCTAGTGAAGGGTCGGTACCTCTTAATGTACCTCATTGTTCTTATCTAAGTTTTAACTCTAAATGTTTATGATCGTTGTAAACAATGTTCTTTTTTCCTTTTAAACCGAAATCTATTGTTAAGTGTGGCATTTTTGTACCTTATCTAAAAGCGGTAATAGGAAATGTGTTACATATTTATTTTCGTTAGGTTAGATCCCCACTATAGTTTAAAGATTCCATACCTGATGTACACTATTTAAGGACCGAAGAGTACAATATAATACTTTATTTCTTGTTTTCTTCTCACCATGGACAGTTTGAATTGTGATATCTACGATGTACAACTTATCCGCCTTTGTGAAGAACTGGAAGAAGATCAGAAATTATTTGAGATTGGTGAACTAATGAGTCAGGTACATCGTAACGCGTAAGTAATGCTTTTTTTTATATTGAATATTCCTCTTCCAACACGTTTATAACACCTATATTTTAACTTGATATTGTATTCTTGTTTCGATGTGTTCAAATACTGCTGTTAACTTGTTATGACAGGTTTTCATTGTTTGTTTATTGTTAGGTGGGGAACCTCTATAAAAGAGAGAACCTTCGAGTTGATCTCATTCATTCATTCTTTTACCGTGGTCAAGTTACTGAGTGTATTGTGTGTGTGTGCGTATATACTAATTCCAACATGGTGCTCGGATATTTTCATACGGGGCCCAGTTTAACTTATGATACAATAGCAGTTTTAAGCAAAGAATTCGTTTTACAGTGTTTTCATAGAAATATAAGATTGTGGTTTATAGACAATCGATTGCCCCAAAAGTTTCTTGAAGATCCGGATATCATACCTTACTATACACCATGTCACGGTCATATCGATGAATCGAAACGAAATACTATTACATTGTCATCGGATGCAATTGATGGGGTCTTAAAAATGCAAGCATACTGTCAACAATGTAGAGAAGATTTAAGTTAGTATAATTAACATGATAACCATGTTGAATGTGTTATTAAGTTTTTGAATCGCAACTTTAATTATTTTTTATATTTTACAGATCTATGCAAATAGGAAGAGGAGCTAAGAGATCAGCTACAGATTTCGAAACAGAAGTCCCTGTGAAGAGAAACCGTCCGTCAACCAGTCGGGATCATGTCTCAACCAGTCGTGATGTAGCTGCAGCTGCATCATCAACAGAACCATCCAGGAGAGGATCTAACAATGTAAGCGCAAAAAATAATAATGAAATTGAATGTTCTGTATGTAATATAACCATATCAAAAAGATTTCTTGCTAGTCACCTGAATAGTAACATACATAAGGGTAATGTTACTAAATCTGATAGCGAATTCGTTAATGTGCAACTAATTGAAAATGCATTTAGGAATAGGGTTGCAACCTATAGAATACTTTTTAATGAAAAAGAAAACCAATCACTTGTTCCCGAAATAATATTGCAAAATAATAAAGATAAAATTTTTACATTGCTAGATCGTTCACTATCTATTCATTGTGCTTTAAAAGTAAATTTTATTTTGAATGCTGATTTTACTCAGGAAACTAAACAACTAAATAATACATTTGATTTTCAACTTAGTAATAATATTATAGATGTCAGTAGCGATAAAAATGACTTATTCACATCTTTAATTAATGAAGTGACAACTAGATTATCGAACTTCGAGAGAAAAGACAGTGGGTGGAGCGTTACCAAGTTCAATCATCTAGATGTTAACATAAACAAGTATAACCCGCTTCGTGGATCTTCTTATGTTGATCTACCATCTGACATAAAAAACAAAAAAGCTATAATAAATGTCAAAAATAATGATCATGAATGTTTCCGGTGGGCTATCTTATCAGGACTTTATCCTGTTACAAAGCATTCTAACCTTGTTAGTTCGTATGTGCAACACAGAGAGGCGTTACATTTCGGAAACTTAGCTTTCCCATTTAAATTGAGTGATGCACAAAAATTTGAAAATATGAATAATATGAGTATAAACGTTTTTGGTCTGGAGTATGATTCTAAAAACAAAAAACATGATGTTGTAGGTCCATTACACCTAACAAAAAACAGAAAACCAACCCATTTTAATTTGTTATATTTGACAAATGGTAGTCAAGGACATTATTGTTTAATCAATAATTTATCTCGATTAGTATCAAAACAATTTTCAAACACACAGCACGCCATTTACATTTGTGATGGTTGTCTAACCCACTTTACATCACAAGACAACTTAAACAATCACCAACAAAATGATTGTTTTCACGTTTGCACAAAACTACCTTCTGAACAAGATCAAAAGAAAAATTGGTTTAATGAAAACACACCTTGTAATGAAGTTACTTTCGATAATTATGATCGAAAATTACGCGTACCTTTTGTCATTTATGCAGATTTTGAAGCATTTTTAAATCCAATTCAGTCCTGTTCTAATAACCCAATAACATCTTCGACTACTAATGTGCAAAAACATGAAGTGTATAGTTTTGGTTATTATATCAAATGTTCGTATGATGATACACTATCCGTTTATAGAACATACAAAGGCAAAAATTGTGCAGAAACATTTATGAAATCAGTTAAAAAAGATTTAGAAGCTATTTGTAGAAGCAACACCTTTGTGAAAACTCCCCTACCACTGTCATCCAAAAATAATGCAGACATTGCACAAGCTAGTACTTGTTATATTTGTGATAAAAATTTAAACGGGGATATCAATATTTCTTATAACCACCATACTGGTGTTTATGAAGGAATTGCACATAAGTTCTGTTCCGAAAAATACAGATCTCCTAATTTTGTACCAGTATTTTTCCATAATTTAAGCAACTATGATAGTCATTTCATAGTGCATAGTCTTGGACTTGAAGATGGTGACATAGAATTGATCCCAGAGAATAAAGAAAAGTACATTTCGTTTTCTAAATGTTTAGAAGTAAATAACCGTGTTGTAAAACTGAGATTCGTTGATTCTCTAAAATTTATGTCGAGTAGCTTAGACAAATTAGCTAAAAACTTAACAAACGATCAATTTAATGAAATGAAATTGAATTTCCCGAATGAAGAAGACTTTAAACGTCTAATACGAAAAGGTGTCTATCCTTATGAATACATGAAATCATATGATTCCTTGAAATTAACTTCTCTACCTGCTCGGGATCAATTCTATAGCACTCTTACTGACAATCACATTTCAGAAAACGATTTTTTACATGCTCAAGATGTTTGGTCTCATTTTCAATGTCAAAATATGGGGGATTATTCCGATCTTTATCTAAAAACAGATGTTTTATTACTAACCGATGTATTTGAAAATTTTAGAAATGTGTGTCTTAAGACATATGGTTTAGATCCTGCCCATTATTACACGGCCCCAGGACTTTCGTGGGACGCCATGTTAAGGACTACCAGAATTAATTTAGAACTTTTGACGGATATCAATAAAATAGCTTTTATAGCAAATAATGTTCGAGGAGGTATTTCCCAATGTAGCAACAGACACGCAAAAGCAAATAATGAATTTATGGATGACTATGACCCCAATATTCCGACATCCTATCTCATGTATTTAGACGCAAATAATCTATATGGGTGGGCGATGTCTCAATGTCTTCCCACCGGTAATTTTGAATGGGTAAATAACGAAACTGATTTTCATGTTCCGGATGATGCCGAATTCGGGTTTATTTTAGAAGTCGATCTAGAGTACCCTAAGGAATTACATGATTCTCATTCAGACTTGCCGTTCTGTCCAGAAAATGTATGTTTAGGAGAAACCAAGAATAAAAAATTGATTCCCAATTTAAATAGTAAATGCAAATACGTAATACATTACAGAAATCTAAAACAATGTTTAAAAAATGGTTTGCGTTTAACAAAAGTTCATCGAATCTTAAAGTTTAAACAATCTCCTTGGTTAAAAAGTTATATAGATTTAAATACCCACATGCGTTCGCTGGCATCAACTGTAGGTCTAGTGTATTTTTTACACCAAAAATGCAAAACGATGTCACGAAGTTATTCGAGTAAACTATTCACGATCAGTTTTGTTTTAACACGCGAGTGTAAGCTTCAACTTCGGGCTCGGTTTGCTTTTACCTCTTCTCACATGAGTGTAAATCTTTATTTGCGCTAAACGCATCGAACGCGTTTGAGTTTATTCATCATTTTTGTATGAGAACACAAACAGCACCCCTAGCGGCAAAACATGGAGTCAATTCAGCGAGTGACATTTACTTTACGAAAACGGATGTGAATTCGTTTACACGTTTTCTGACTAACTGCGAGTGTAAGCTCGTATTTGACAGTTTGAAAAGTAAATTAAACGAAACGCAAGAAGTAAAGTTACTCACCCGACTTTATCACGTGAGAAGGTGAGAACTTAGGTTTTCGAACCTGTCGAATCCAAATTTACTTCAAAATTCTAGATTTTTTAAGTGAAATAAATGATATATGTATGTCGTCTATGTCTTAATATGCTTGTATTGTGTTCTTGAGATATTTTTTACTAAGTATGTTATTTATTTAAGCTTCTTAGTAGTAGGTATTCGCCGATTCTGGAACACGGGGTGGGCGGGTCCGTGGGGTGAAATTGGGCGGTAGGCGGACCACCATCCCCTAAAAAAATAAAAAAATAAAAAAAAAAAAAAAAAAAAAAAAAAAAAAAAAAAAAAAAAAGGCCCCCACTTGGAACGTTTGGGGTAGGTCTCAGGACTCTCAGATAGCTCGGTTACGACTTACACGATGTGCTATATCTTCACTAAAAAATCCAAACCCCTTATCTAGACCACCGACCCTTTTCTATTGTCTATCCATGCTCGGTTGCTATTGTTTACCATTTCAATCCTTACCTGATCCGCGGACCCTTTTCTATTGTGTGTTCGTGCTCTCGGTTGCTATTGTTTGCCATTTCAAAGCGTACCTGACCCACCGATCCTTTTCTATTGTCTACTCGAGCTCACTTTTAATTGTCCTCTCAACAATTTGATGAATACCTAAACTATTTCTATACTACTGCCACTTTGGTTTTAATTGATCATAGTTCTAACCTAACCTAACCTATGCTACAGAAGTCTCTACAAATCGGAGGAGATTCCGTGTTTGGAACGTTGTCCTAATATCATGTAATTTAATAAATGCGCCAGTTTGGTTTTAATTGATCATAGTTCTAACCTAACCTAACCTATGCTACAGAAGTCTCTACAAATCGGAGGAGATTCCGTGTTTGGAACGTTGTCCTAATATCATGTAATTTAATAAATGCGCCAGTTTGGTTTTAATTGATCACAGTTCTAACCTAACCTAACCTATGCTACAGAACTCACTACAAATCTGAGGAGATTCCGTGTTTGGAACGTTGTTCTAATTATCGTGTAATTTAATAAATATCCAAGTAGTTATTGCCCAAATATATTTTATAACTTGTGTTAGCGTATGTGTTTATAGAACTATTCAGTTCTTTGTATAATTGGGTGGTCGTTTAACTTGTAACAACACGATGGTCGTTTAACTTGTAACAACACGAATAACACGATCCATTGGACTCTATCTATTGTTAAATAATAAAAAGGTTTAATGTTTTTATGATGGGCGTCTATTAACAAAGGGCCGAATGACTATTGTAATTTTATTATTTCGGTGTCGGTGAATGCAGCAAACGCGTTCCAACTAGTTAAGACGAGATTTTAACGGTAAACTATTGTTGCATCCTTATAAAAACCGAAGGATGGAAACGTTTTATATGTATTTCGACTCCAGTTGTGCTTGCTATCAGAGCTCTGTTAGTATACAGTAGTACAGTGTTGAATCGTGCTAAAGTGTTTTTGGTGTAGTGTTTATCGACTCCACATTATGGATGTAAGTATTTAAATTAACTGCTTTTTAATTTATGTGACCTAACCCAGCCTAACCCATGCTACATGACTCTTTTGATGATAGAACTCACTACAAATCTGAGGAGATTCCGTGTTTGGAACGTTGTCCTAATATCATGTAATTTAATAAATGTCCAAGTTTAACTTGTAACAACACGATCCATTGGACTCTATCTATTTTTCACTCGTGTTCATAGTTTTTGATAGTGCTTTAAATAGTTGTGTAATTGGTTTCAGTTTACCGACAATACTTTCAAGAATTATTACTACCTTGAGACTAATGGCGAAGCTAGCGATGAAGAAGGAACGGTTGGACACCAAGTAAAACAAGCTATCGCGAGAAAGCGTGCTGGAAACAGCATAGATGGATTTTTTGAAAGACCAAAAAAGAAACCTAAATCGGCGAAAAAGTCTTCAAGTGTTTCACAAAGCACTAATGACGGTGTGGCATACATATCATCGGGACAAGATGACGGCGTTTACTCATCCCATTTGATAAAAATAGAAATTTTTGATATTCAAAAAATCAAGAACATTGCACCAGGGGAGCAGTGGAAACACGCTGACGTCAGGTTGAAGTTTTATACGTCTTCAGAGGAAGACAAACAACTTGAAAGCACTCGTGATGTTATTTTTAACATCACAAAACAATTGGTGGAAAAGGACACCTGTGTTAAATATTTTATAGACAATAAGAAATTGTGAATTGTGCTTGTGTTATCTTAAGACTAGGTTAAATTTTTATTACATAAAAAACCCATAAACTTAAAAACAACCTTCATTTGTATAACAAAAATATTTTAGTATCGTATTGCTTTTTCTTAAAACTCATAAACTTTAGTGTAATGTTTTATTGCACACCTAAGTTCTAGTGAAGGGTCGGTACCTCTTAATGTACCTCATTGTTCTTATATACTAAACATCCATGACTCGGGTACAAACATTCATGCTCATCACACAATGTTTGTCCCTAGCAGGATTCGAACCCGCAACCGTTGGAACAGTGGGTATGATCATTACCAACTGAACCAAACCTGTCGTCATTGTTCTTATCTAAATTTTAACTCTTATTGTCTGAAGTTGTTGTAAAAAATGTTCTTTTTTCCTTTTAAACCGAAATCTATTCTTAAGTGTAGTATTTTTGTTTCTCGTGTAGAAGTGGTAATAATGTGTTTTTTTATCTTTTATGGTATTCATATAGAAATAAAAGCCGAGTTTAGTGAACACATTGTTTTATTTTACAAAAATGACAAACATATTTCTTAAAATTAAATCGTTATACCCTTCGTTACCCTCGATTCTTAAAATATAAGTAAAGTAAACAATATTCATCACAAACTGAAATAAATGAATTTAAACATATTTCTTAAAATTAAATCGTTACATAAAAAATTCTCAGAAAACAAACTCAGCAAATCACTCATATTATTCCCTTGATACTTAAAATATAAGTAAACTAAACAATATTCACCGCAAACTGAAGTAAAATAATGTTGAAGTGGTTTTTGGTTATAAAACCATCGTTTCGCATTTCTATTTAAAAATAACTTATGATACCCAGTAGGTTTCCGTCCAAACGAATCAAAGTATTCCCCTACACCATCAGTATCAATATGCATAGCAACCCAGTGGGAACCTGGTTTCGAATCAGGATCCAAATTGCTTATAATAAAAACTGGAAGATCAAACCGAATAGGGATTTGGTTAGCAGCAAATACGTTTGATTTCAATCTAGAGTCTAGTTTTTCCATACAATATTTAATTTCATTAGTATCCATAGTAGATTAAAATATAATACATTCATCGATGATGTTTGGATCAATGATTAAGAAGAAATGAAATTCTTTACTAATGTCATTGTATTTATATTTATCTTAACTGTTATAATCTACAGATACTTCGCGATTTTTGTTTATTTCAATAACATTATCAAATTCAGCGTACACAATACAGTTAACAGTAGTACTCAGAGCTGAATCAAAACGAACTTCTATTCGAACACTTCCGTGTCGTACAAGGTTCCAGTGTGAGGTTGAACTTGCTGATAGATCAGGAGTTAGATCAAAACATAACAAACAGTTACCGCCGCTATAATCGGTTCTGCTTATTGCATTACCTTCATTGTGAAAGTGAATGCCAGTCCCAGAAAAAAGAGTGTGATATGATGATGCTATTAAACCAGTGCTAAATGATGGTTGTAAAGTTTTAGAAGGAACTTCATGACCATCTACAAATAAACTGAAAGAATTCATGTTATAATGTTGAAAATTGAAAGGGTTCAATGCAAGATTACCATTAAACGCAGAATTTAATACAAAACCAATAATACATCTCTTAGGTACTTGTCCAAGAAATATGTTATCCAAAGTTTTACCCTGTATTCCCGATGGTATTGTCAGAACCTTCACTTCAGCTCTTGTGATAGGATATTTTGCTGTTGTTGATGCTAACACTTTTTGGTGGGCTAACAAAACACTAGGACTGATTCTAGCTCTTCTTATGATAAGGCTAGCATCCGTTATTTGTACCTTAAATTTCTTATCTTGGTGACAAATAAGATTAAATGATTCTTTTGATCGCACTAACTTAACACGCATTTCTACACCATTGATTAGAAACTTCTCTTGATTAAACATATCGCCATGTAAGTGTCCAATCATTTCAACTTGATTACTATTTTTAACAAATTCCATTCTTTTTTGAAACCCTTTGTTATTTGCATCAACGGCATCCACATAATGTGCTGTATCTTCATACCATAATCCACATGTGAGGTGAGTTTCTTTAGCGGCTGGTCCATAGTTAAGTAGATTTTCCATATAAGCACGGTAAGCATATGTATTGTTTGGTGGTGAGATGAGTTTTTGATTTAAATACACATCGAGCTGGTTAAAAAGGGAGTGTAACCAATTATTAACGGGGGCAACTTGAGTATCAGATTTTAACTTTGTACCATCTTGGTTTAATATTTTAGCTTTTATGTGTAATAATGTATGTGATAGGTCAATGTAGTCATCACCTGATCCAGGGATTTGAAACTCAATAGGGCCATCATCACTTAAAGATGAAATTGGATTGTAATGAACCCACTGTCCACTCTCAATACTCGTCTGAGTCGAAGGAAGGGCAAATATATCTAATTCAGATTTTGCACATTCACACGAATGACTATGTAGGAATGACATGATTTACTTTGAAAATATATCGTCACTATATTTATTTCTTTTAGTTCCTCTTCGGCGTGATGCTTTCGAGGTAATGAGAGGTTCCCGTCTTTTGGTTGACATTTTATACCCAGATCCCGACATGAGAGAATCAATCTTTTCATCAGCTTTTCTTTTTAATTTAGCACTAGCTTCTTTAAATCGAGTCCTAACTGAACTATCCATAGGACGTGAGTTTATCATATCAGATAACAAACCAACACCAGCATCTAACGCTTCTTTCCCCACGGTTTTAAAACCACTGGATAATAATGGAATTACTGATCTAAATAGTCCTCCCAAAAAACTTCCTATACCATGACCCCGTTGAAATGGAACACCTTTATAGACAATTCCTACACCAGATCCAGCTTGATGTGAATAATAATGATCGTAGGGACAAGAGTGATATGATTTTTTATGATTCATTTTATTCGTTGAAAGTGTAGTTTCACACAAGAATTTCCGAATTGAAATGGCACTCTTGCACCGGTAGTTGTTCTTATATCTATTTCCACGGTGTCAAATTCTCTACGCAAAACAGATACATAATGAGCGGGTGAGAAAATGTGTGTTTTATATGCACCATAAATAAATTTTGTAGGGTCTAATGGTATTATTCTAAGCAATGTTGTTATAACATCACCAACTATCTGTGGTTGTATGATATCGGTATAAATGAATAATTGTGATGGTAATCCTAAATATAAATTAACGGGGTTTTTCCCAAATGTAACTTCTCTTAAATTAGTTCTTGGTTTAAAACCTAACTGCAGACTTAGTATTGGTGTTGTTATAAAAGAGGTTAAGTCATTATTGATTGTTGATACCCCAACCATTTTGGTCAAATTATCATATCTAAATTTAATGTTATTTTTTAATTGTGGGTTTTCATTGAAAGCATTAATAAAATGTTCAACGCTATCATATGTAGTCGCTGGTATATGACTTTTTATATCCACAATTTTGGTTGTTTTATCAGAGGATGACACTACTTTCTTTTTTAAATAAATCATATTTTCATGATCTTGAACATTATACATTGAACAGGGGTATTGAAATTCTACTAATCCAACTACCCATTCTCCTTCCAGTTTTATACTCTTGGGTAATTTGGTTAAGAAGTGTGCAGTTGTATTGTCCGTATAGTAGTCTGCGGAACTGTTACTTAACAGTGTAATATAAAAACTGTTATCCATCATATTTTTTTCAAGCTTGAAGCGAGTATCCAAGAATTAAATTTGTTAGGATAACCTCGCCACTTCACTAGTACTTCTTTTCTGGCACCAACACCACGCGAGCGTACTATTTTATCTATTTTATATTCAATGGTGGGGAGGTAAGTTACTTTTTGTAATTCTTTAGAATAAAATGTACCAACGATGGGTTCACCATCTAAATCCCTTAACGTATAGACAACTCGCGGAAATCGGTTTATTATTGATTCAATTGTAAATATTTCATCACTCCAATTAGTTTCATAACCCCTTTGAAAAATATGTTTATATTTTGTAATTCTAACGTGATCACCAACATTCAGTTTTGTAGTTTCCAATGAAATTTGTCTATCCTTCTTTCTATCATACAAATTACACCAAACAGTCATGATGTTATCAGAATTTACATCAATAGGTCGCATTTTAATACTAGAATGATAGCTATGGTTATAAGAATAAAGGAGATCTTGCAAAATATCTACATAATTGTAAGTATTTTTATGAGTAAAGTACCGCCACATTTTCATTTTAAGAGTTCTTTGAAATCTTTCTACTATACTTGCTTTAATATCGGGATTATTAGTAGTATAATAATTAATGTTTTTGCTCTTAAAGTAATCTCTAGCTACCTTTGAAACAAATTCGGTACCTTTATCAGACTGGATGTGACGAGGAGTAGAATTAGCTTCGGTAAATATGCTTTCAAAACATTTAATAACAGTTGTGCAATCTTTCTTCTTCATAGCTCTTGCGAAAGCATATTTACTGAACACATCAATAACACACAGAATATATTTGTATCCATCATTATATTCACTGTAAGTACTCATATCACTAAGATCAGCTTGCCAGAGTTCATTAAAGTTAGATAAAATGTATCTATTTCTGGCGAATCGTCTGTGAATAGGTTTATGTAACGTGTACGTCTCTTGAGATTGTAACCATTTTTTTACTTCATCTTTGTTCATTCGACCTTTCATTTGTTGACTTAATTTATTTAAACTACTATAGCCAGCTGGATTGGAGACATCATAGTAAATTTCATGAATGTCTACTAAGGGTTCCATTTTTCCCACTCTAATTTCTTTTTTGCCCTGAGGAGTCCACTTGAAAGAGGTGTACTGGTGCTTGTGGCTTTAAAAGATGATGACGATCGCGCACTTGACGGAACAGATGATGTGCGAGGTTTATTTATAAATTCTAGATTAGTAGGATTACCTATACAATACGTAGGCACTTTTATATCCCTTAATACTGAAGCAAACTCTTCCCATCCTGTTGGTTTTGGACGTTTAAGAGATCTAACCGTATCGCTTACCAAATCTAGAATATTGCTATTTGGAATAGTTCGATTGTATATTACAACTTCTCCATTAGTTTTCCACCAAATTTTTGGGTTACTCAAAACAATACATCCCAATAAAGTTCTAGCTTTTTTCTCATATGATTTTGGTAAATTTTCTATGATACGAGATGGACTAAATTGTACAAGTTCTGGATTTGTTCCAGACGGTGTTGTTACAGTATTTGTAGAAACATCACCTTCTGGTAACGTTTTATTTGATACTGATTCATAATTTTCATGTTCCTCATTTTTAATTACTTCCTTACTTTCATTGTTGTGTTGATCAACCCCCTCCATCATAATTGGTATTTTAAATGGTTTTCGATCTGAATCAATAAAGTGTAAAAATCGTTGTAGTGCTTGAGAATATAATGCCCACTTTTCACGATCGTTCATTTTACTCTTAAGTATTTTTTGCATCTCTCCATCTAGACGAGATGATACATTTTCGGATACACTATCATTTCGTTTCAATCTCTCAATAAAATCTGGTTCAACTAACAACATTTTTTTTGTGTTTTCCATTTTATTTATGCTACAGAGCTTAATAAAGCACTTAAAACCGCACCTAATATTATAGGTAGAAATGCACCTCCTTTTTGAATAATAACAGTTTTTCTAAATTTATGTTTCCCCTTCGAAACTAAGTTTCGTAATGTGTCTTTATATTTTTTTAGCTTTGATTTATCTTTTTTTTCCAGTGGTATTTTCCCCTTTAAAACGTTGTAAATACACTCGCAAATAATATTAATCTCTTCATCATCACAAGATTTTAACAACGCCGTGCGATACTTTGGTTTAAGTAACTGCAGCGCTTCAAGTAAATGTTTATATGTGTTTACTCTTGCAGACATTATTTGGAACTGATTAAAACATGTTGATTCTTATCGTATTTAAACCCTTTTTTAGGAACGTATACAGTACAATGTCCATCAAAAGGAAATATTTTAGTTTTAAAACGACATATGTCATCTGTATTTTGTTTCAGATCAATCATAAGGTAACCATGAGCATCTTTAGTGGCATCTTTGTAAGCTTCATCTACAAATTTTGGGTTTTCTGGATAGACTTGTCGTGACAAGTAGCGGATTTGTGTTTTATCCCTCGGATTCTTGAAATATACAATATAGCTAGTATTCAATGAAATATCACGTTGTCCCCTACCTTGATGAAATATGTTTTGAGTTATATAGAAAACACTTAGGTTTCTATGATGACTACCTTTTGTAAAAATATCAACGATTCGTCCATCTGATTCTCTCATCAAATCATCAATTATGAGAAGTTTGGGTCTTTTCCCATCAAATATAGAAAAATCTGGTATTCCTTGGTTATAATTTACATTTTTCAGATCGTATAAAGGTTGCATTTCATCATAACACCAAATAATTTCATCAAATTCAACATTACATACTTCTTTTGCATTGTTCAAAAAGTTTGTAACAAACTGAGTTTTACCACAACCACTAGGTCCTGCCACAATAGTGGTGAAAGGGTGAAGAAAATGTATCATTATAAATTCTCTTACTGTGTGTTGATATGAAAACGTATGGACTTCAAATGAAAGGAATCAAAGAATTACAAACATTTATAGTAACATGGAATAGGAAATAAATAAAAAAAAATGTTTTTAATACTTTTGCTTTTTTATTATGTCTACTAGTGCTACAAAAAGGAGGTTGTTGAGAAGAAACAAGAAAAAATACAATTCTTACGTATAGATTTTATTACATAACTTATAAAAGTAAACATTCTTTTACTAAACATTAACTTCTCAAGACAATCATTTTAAACCCATAAACTTATATACAAAAGTTTCATGTACACTAATTTGTATTTACAAAACTTAAAATAAATTTTAAATATTTACAATGGATACCAATCCCACAATTGAGGTTACATATTCTTAATACAGTATTCTACAATTTAGATTTGATTTCTAAAATATACAATGTACAAAATAATGATGGAAAAAAAAAAGAAAAGAATGTACTATAGTTTACGTAAGTATTTATTTACATCGATAACAGATATAAGGTTTAAACTAAAATGTTTGATTTGGTATCCTGTAATGACCCCACGCTAGTGTGTCTGTTGAATTTTTTAATAAGTATCGTTTAGTATCATTGTAAGATAACGATATTTTATTGATATTTTGAGTAAATATACTATGTTTTATTGATTTAAAACGCAACATTTGAGCATACTGTATTGTTTTTTCAAACAAACAAGTCTTATAGTCACTAAGAGTTAATTTTTTAGTAACGCACTTATTAATTCCTTTAGCTTTAGATATAACACCATTGTTCTGAATATCCAAGGCATACATTTTTGATCTGAGACCTACAAATTCCTTTAGAATTTTACCATTATTTTCATCTTTGAAAAAACCTAGCTTTTTTTTGTTTACTAACGGCAACCCATATTCGTTGTTGGGTTTGTAATCCGATGTGTCGTAATGTAAATTTAGGTCCGGTTTCATGTCCTCATAAAAGTTAGAGGTGAATATTTGATATATTAAACTATCGGTATCTGTATAAAGAAGCTTGAGATTGTCTTGATATTTGGTTTTCATATAATCGTAGTGGAATTGATACATTAAGGTTTTCGATAGGTCTAAAATGCAGAATCCAAGATAGATTGGTTTATTATAATATATTTTTGTTTTTTTTAGTTGCACAGCTACTAAGTTTTCAGAAAATATTGATAAACTATGAAATTCAGGTTTAGCTATTAAAGATTGAACTCCTTGAGATTTACCATGATTTTCCCAGTGGTTTAATAATTTAACATTTACACGTTTTGCAACATTTTCCATGGTTTTTCCAAAAACAGAATTATTCATGAGTTTGAAGAAATCTTTTTCAAAATCAGTTGATGCCAGCGAACGCATGTGGGTATTTAAATCTATATAACTTTTTAACCAAGGAGATTGTTTAAACTTTAAGATTCGATGAACTTTTGTTAAACGCAAACCATTTTTTAAACATTGTTTTAGATTTCTGTAATGTATTACGTATTTGCATTTACTATTTAAATTGGGAATCAATTTTTTATCCTTGGTTTCTCCTAAACATACATTTTCTGGACAGAACGGCAAGTCTGAATGAGAATCATGTAATTCCTTAGGGTACTCTAGATCGACTTCTAAAATAAACCCGAATTCGGCATCATCCGGAACATGAAAATCAGTTTCGTTATTTACCCATTCAAAATTACCGGTGGGAAGACATTGAGACATCGCCCACCCATATAGATTATTTGCGTCTAAATACATGAGATAGGATGTCGGAATATTGGGGTCATAGTCATCCATAAATTCATTATTTGCTTTTGCGTGTCTGTTGCTACATTGGGAAATACCTCCTCGAACATTATTTGCTATAAAAGCTATTTTATTGATATCCGTCAAAAGTTCTAAATTAATTCTGGTAGTCCTTAACATGGCGTCCCACGAAAGTCCTGGGGCCGTGTAATAATGGGCAGGATCTAAACCATATGTCTTAAGACACACATTTCTAAAATTTTCAAATACATCGGTTAGTAATAAAACATCTGTTTTTAGATAAAGATCGGAATAATCCCCCATATTTTGACATTGAAAATGAGACCAAACATCTTGAGCATGTAAAAAATCGTTTTCTGAAATGTGATTGTCAGTAAGAGTGCTATAGAATTGATCCCGAGCAGGTAGAGAAGTTAATTTCAAGGAATCATATGATTTCATGTATTCATAAGGATAGACACCTTTTCGTATTAGACGTTTAAAGTCTTCTTCATTCGGGAAATTCAATTTCATTTCATTAAATTGATCGTTTGTTAAGTTTTTAGCTAATTTGTCTAAGCTACTCGACATAAATTTTAGAGAATCAACGAATCTCAGTTTTACAACACGGTTATTTACTTCTAAACATTTAGAAAACGAAATGTACTTTTCTTTATTCTCTGGGATCAATTCTATGTCACCATCTTCAAGTCCAAGACCATGCACTATGAAATGACTATCATAGTTGCTTAAATTATGGAAAAATACTGGTACAAAATTAGGAGATCTGTATTTTTCGGAACAGAACTTATGTGCAATTCCTTCATAAACACCAGTATGGTGGTTATAAGAAATATTGATATCCCCGTTTAAATTTTTATCACAAATATAACAAGTACTAGCTTGTGCAATGTCTGCATTATTTTTGGATGACAGTGGTAGGGGAGTTTTCACAAAGGTGTTGCTTCTACAAATAGCTTCTAAATCTTTTTTAACTGATTTCATAAATGTTTCTGCACAATTTTTGCCTTTGTATGTTCTATAAACGGATAGTGTATCATCATACGAACATTTGATATAATAACCAAAACTATACACTTCATGTTTTTGCACATTAGTAGTCGAAGATGTTATTGGGTTATTAGAACAGGACTGAATTGGATTTAAAAATGCTTCAAAATCTGCATAAATGACAAAAGGTACGCGTAATTTTCGATCATAATTATCGAAAGTAACTTCATTACAAGGTGTGTTTTCATTAAACCAATTTTTCTTTTGATCTTGTTCAGAAGGTAGTTTTGTGCAAACGTGAAAACAATCATTTTGTTGGTGATTGTTTAAGTTGTCTTGTGATGTAAAGTGGGTTAGACAACCATCACAAATGTAAATGGCGTGCTGTGTGTTTGAAAATTGTTTTGATACTAATCGAGATAAATTATTGATTAAACAATAATGTCCTTGACTACCATTTGTCAAATATAACAAATTAAAATGGGTTGGTTTTCTGTTTTTTGTTAGGTGTAATGGACCTACAACATCATGTTTTTTGTTTTTAGAATCATACTCCAGACCAAAAACGTTTATACTCATATTATTCATATTTTCAAATTTTTGTGCATCACTCAATTTAAATGGGAAAGCTAAGTTTCCGAAATGTAACGCCTCTCTGTGTTGCACATACGAACTAACAAGGTTAGAATGCTTTGTAACAGGATAAAGTCCTGATAAGATAGCCCACCGGAAACATTCATGATCATTATTTTTGACATTTATTATAGCTTTTTTGTTTTTTATGTCAGATGGTAGATCAACATAAGAAGATCCACGAAGCGGGTTATACTTGTTTATGTTAACATCTAGATGATTGAACTTGGTAACGCTCCACCCACTGTCTTTTCTCTCGAAGTTCGATAATCTAGTTGTCACTTCATTAATTAAAGATGTGAATAAGTCATTTTTATCGCTACTGACATCTATAATATTATTACTAAGTTGAAAATCAAATGTATTATTTAGTTGTTTAGTTTCCTGAGTAAAATCAGCATTCAAAATAAAATTTACTTTTAAAGCACAATGAATAGATAGTGAACGATCTAGCAATGTAAAAATTTTATCTTTATTATTTTGCAATATTATTTCGGGAACAAGTGATTGGTTTTCTTTTTCATTAAAAAGTATTCTATAGGTTGCAACCCTATTCCTAAATGCATTTTCAATTAGTTGCACATTAACGAATTCGCTATCAGATTTAGTAACATTACCCTTATGTATGTTACTATTCAGGTGACTAGCAAGAAATCTTTTTGATATGGTTATATTACATACAGAACATTCAATTTCATTATTATTTTTTGCGCTTACATTGTTAGATCCTCTCCTGGATGGTTCTGTTGATGATGCAGCTGCAGCTACATCACGACTGGTTGAGACATGATCCCGACTGGTTGACGGACGGTTTCTCTTCACAGGGACTTCTGTTTCGAAATCTGTAGCTGATCTCTTAGCTCCTCTTCCTATTTGCATAGATCTGTAAAATATAAAAAATAATTAAAGTTGCGATTCAAAAACTTAATAACACATTCAACATGGTTATCATGTTAATTATACTAACTTAAATCTTCTCTACATTGTTGACAGTATGCTTGCATTTTTAAGACCCCATCAATTGCATCCGATGACAATGTAATAGTATTTCGTTTCGATTCATCGATATGACCGTGACATGGTGTATAGTAAGGTATGATATCCGGATCTTCAAGAAACTTTTGGGGCAATCGATTGTCTATAAACCACAATCTTATATTTCTATGAAAACACTGTAAAACGAATTCTTTGCTTAAAACTGCTATTGTATCATAAGTTAAACTGGACCCCGTATGAAAATATCCGAGCACCATGTTGGAATTAGTATATACGCACACACACACAATACACTCAGTAACTTGACCACGGTAAAAGAATGAATGAATGAGATCAACTCGAAGGTTCTCTCTTTTATAGAGGTTCCCCACCTAACAATAAACAAACAATGAAAACCTGTCATAACAAGTTAACAGCAGTATTTGAACACATCGAAACAAGAATACAATATCAAGTTAAAATATAGGTGTTATAAACGTGTTGGAAGAGGAATATTCAATATAAAAAAAAGCATTACTTACGCGTTACGATGTAGCTGACTCATTAGTTCACCAATCTCAAATAATTTCTGATCTTCTTCCAGTTCTTCACAAAGGCGGATAAGTTGTACATCGTAGATATCACAATTCAAACTGTCCATGGTGAGAAGAAAACAAGAAATAAAGTATTATATTGTACTCTTCGGTCCTTAAATAGTGTACATCAGGTATGGAATCTTTAAACTATAGTGGGGATGTAACCTAACGAAAATAAATATGTAACACATTTCCTATTACCGCTTTTAGATAAGGTACAAAAATGCCACACTTAACAATAGATTTCGGTTTAAAAGGAAAAAAGAACATTGTTTACAACGATCATAAACATTTAGAGTTAAAACTTAGATAAGAACAATGAGGTACATTAAGAGGTACCGACCCTTCACTAGAACTTAGGTGTGCAATAAAACATTACACTAAAGTTTATGAGTTTTAAGAAAAAGCAATACGATACTAAAATATTTTTGTTATACAAATGAAGGTTGTTTTTAAGTTTATGGGTTTTTTATGTAATAAAAATTTAACCTAGTCTTAAGATAACACAAGCACAATTCACAATTTCTTATTGTCTATAAAATATTTAACACAGGTGTCCTTTTCCACCAATTGTTTTGTGATGTTAAAAATAACATCACGAGTGCTTTCAAGTTGTTTGTCTTCCTCTGAAGACGTATAAAACTTCAACCTGACGTCAGCGTGTTTCCACTGCTCCCCTGGTGCAATGTTCTTGATTTTTTGAATATCAAAAATTTCTATTTTTATCAAATGGGATGAGTAAACGCCGTCATCTTGTCCCGATGATATGTATGCCACACCGTCATTAGTGCTTTGTGAAACACTTGAAGACTTTTTCGCCGATTTAGGTTTCTTTTTTGGTCTTTCAAAAAATCCATCTATGCTGTTTCCAGCACGCTTTCTCGCGATAGCTTGTTTTACTTGGTGTCCAACCGTTCCTTCTTCATCGCTAGCTTCGCCATTAGTCTCAAGGTAGTAATAATTCTTGAAAGTATTGTCGGTAAACTGAAACCAATTACACAACTATTTAAAGCACTATCAAAAACTATGAACACGAGTGAAAAATAGATAGAGTCCAATGGATCGTGTTGTTACAAGTTAAACTTGGACATTTATTAAATTACATGATATTAGGACAACGTTCCAAACACGGAATCTCCTCAGATTTGTAGTGAGTTCTATCATCAAAAGAGTCATGTAGCATGGGTTAGGCTGGGTTAGGTCACATAAATTAAAAAGCAGTTAATTTAAATACTTACATCCATAATGTGGAGTCGATAAACACTACACCAAAAACACTTTAGCACGATTCAACACTGTACTACTGTATACTAACAGAGCTCTGATAGCAAGCACAACTGGAGTCGAAATACATATAAAACGTTTCCATCCTTCGGTTTTTATAAGGATGCAACAATAGTTTACCGTTAAAATCTCGTCTTAACTAGTTGGAACGCGTTTGCTGCATTCACCGACACCGAAATAATAAAATTACAATAGTCATTCGGCCCTTTGTTAATAGACGCCCATCATAAAAACATTAAACCTTTTTATTATTTAACAATAGATAGAGTCCAATGGATCGTGTTATTCGTGTTGTTACAAGTTAAACGACCATCGTGTTGTTACAAGTTAAACGACCACCCAATTATACAAAGAACTGAATAGTTCTATAAACACATACGCTAACACAAGTTATAAAATATATTTGGGCAATAACTACTTGGATATTTATTAAATTACACGATAATTAGAACAACGTTCCAAACACGGAATCTCCTCAGATTTGTAGTGAGTTCTGTAGCATAGGTTAGGTTAGGTTAGAACTGTGATCAATTAAAACCAAACTGGCGCATTTATTAAATTACATGATATTAGGACAACGTTCCAAACACGGAATCTCCTCCGATTTGTAGAGACTTCTGTAGCATAGGTTAGGTTAGGTTAGAACTATGATCAATTAAAACCAAACTGGCGCATTTATTAAATTACATGATATTAGGACAACGTTCCAAACACGGAATCTCCTCCGATTTGTAGAGACTTCTGTAGCATAGGTTAGGTTAGGTTAGAACTATGATCAATTAAAACCAAAGTGGCAGTAGTATAGAAATAGTTTAGGTATTCATCAAATTGTTGAGAGGACAATTAAAAGTGAGCTCGAGTAGACAATAGAAAAGGATCGGTGGGTCAGGTACGCTTTGAAATGGCAAACAATAGCAACCGAGAGCACGAACACACAATAGAAAAGGGTCCGCGGATCAGGTAAGGATTGAAATGGTAAACAATAGCAACCGAGCATGGATAGACAATAGAAAAGGGTCGGTGGTCTAGATAAGGGGTTTGGATTTTTTAGTGAAGATATAGCACATCGTGTAAGTCGTAACCGAGCTATCTGAGAGTCCTGAGACCTATCCCAAACGTTCCAAGTGGGGGCCTTTTTTTTTTTTTTTTTTTTTTTTTTTTTTTTTTTAGGGGATGGTGGTCCGCCTACCGCCCAATTTCACCCCACGGACCCGCCCACCCCGTGTTCCAGAATCGGCGAATACCTACTACTCTTCTTCGCATACGTATAAGTGTGTCTTTCTTTTTTAATGTTGAGATACTCCACGTTTGTGACGAATATACCTATAACTATGTACTTCGATTTGGTTTAACAAAAAACTAAATTACATAAATTACTCCGGGTTGCCTAGAAATTTTAGAAAATGTAGGTAACTTGGCAACACTTATGGCCATTTTGACAATTTTGACAGAAAAAACCTGAAGAAACGCAAACGCGATCGAGACGTTTTAACTCACTGCCTTCCGTCACATATTTGACATTGTCATGATTGACGTTTACCAAGCCTCCTCAAATTTGATATAAATGATAATTTAAATGTTTATTATTGAATAATTGCCGGCCTGAGGCCAATATTTTGATAATGGCGAAGTGTCCAAGACAGAAACCATCAATTTTATAGTGTATAGCGGATGTCGCAAAGTGATGGTGACAATACATGGACGTGTGCGAGAATAGTGTTGACAAATGCACTCAAAGGTTAAAGATGAACTTTTTACGAATAGTTTACTCGAAGTGTTTGGAGTTGAGAAGATGGACGTTGACGTTTGTTTCACCTCAGCCTCACCAAGTTTACTTGATGTATCTTTTATATCGTACATTAATTGTTTCCTCCATACAATGCTCGGCCCGTAGGCCATACTTGAAAGTGGCAAAATTGTCTTGCATATACTTAGAAAAAAGCCATTATTTAAGAGAACAGAAGAGAAGAATTATATTTTAAGATCCATACTTTGAATTGAGCCAAATTTCTTGTAACGTAGAAAGAATTGGCGCAGCTCGTGTTACTTTTATCAAATACAAAGGAGAATGCGTGCATAGAAGCAAGAAACAGTAAGTATTAGACATAATAATAGTTTTTTTTTTTTTGACATATGCAATACCCACTGCTGGGCACAAGCCTCCTCTCATCACCAGAGGGTTTGGGCCCTACACAGGCGCAGTTTGGATTGGGGACTCACACATGTACCTACATTCTTGAATTACTTCGCAAATGCGTGCATGTTTCTTTACGATTCACTATGTTTTCGTTCACCGAAAAGCCAAGTAGTAGGTAATTTTGCACAAAAGTAACTCAGAGATGCGAGCCGGATTCGAACGCCCGCCGATCCTCTGCATGAAGAGTTCTATAGGTGATGGTATGGGTGAAATGGTTCCGAATGGAGGACCGATCACCCGACTGATCCAGGCAGTCGTCCCCTTTCATAAATAGGTGATGGTGGCCTAGTAGTTGGCCACCATCACGGCTTCAATTAAATACCTAATATACACTTACATTTTCTTTCAGTGTTCCTTCTGGCTCTGCCCCAGCAAGTCAAGTGGAACTGTGGCAACTTTAAGACCAGACCCCGTGGCTGAGCCAACTGCTGATTCCTACCAGAATTTCATCAAGTTTTAAGTAGTTTAAACACTAATAAATCATGCTATATATTCCATTGAGTTTATTATTGGTGTTATTTATTGTAAGTATGTATATTTCTTTAGCAAATGTCAGCAACTAGCAACTGATCGATCAAAGCACAACCGAAGCTACTAACCGCAGAAAGCTGAAATTTGGCATATTGGGGTGTTACTAAGCATAATTCCCGCGGGAACGCTCCGAATTCCACGTGAATGAAGTCACCGTCGGAATAAGCTAGATTGATATAATGCTTTTAGGTATTCGCATCAGTCAAGAATGTTGGCCGCTCTATTTAGCTATAAGTACCTACTAAGCCACAATTTTGCATTTATAGTATTTCCCTTTACATGATTTATTTAACGTTAATCTACCACATATGTAGCGGGAGTGGTGATGATGAGAACAAACTACTTTCTTGGTTAGTTTCAAGTTGATTTATTTCATAATAATTTAGAACGCTTAAATGAGTGAGGCTCACAAGAATGTGCCGTCACACACTGGAAATTCTTGTGAGCATCACCCAATATGTACTTATGTCTACCGAAACGATAATCCATGACACGGCCTATCTCTCTTCCGTGCCGTGCCTTGTGGACGATGCCGATGGTGCTGGCACAATCCTCCACGCCTGGAAAGACTATTCCTATAACGACTACGTCGCGATGTACGCCTCTTCATCGTTCAGCAAAAAGGCTGGTTTCAAGCGACCGATTGATTCGCACGTCGCTTTGCCTTCTCTATTAATCAGGTTCCCATGCTTTGCTCCTCCTCTCAACCACTATAAATGGGCCATCATAAGGCGGCGTTAGAGTAGGGCGGAGTATGACGCTTCTTGTGAACATTTCTGTAATTGGCCTTTCCCTTCTTGGACCGAGACAACATTAGCAATACTTAAGTATCTTCCCTTAAACATCTCTGTAAAACTATCGTAGGAACAGTTCCTCATTAAAAAACATTCCTGCGGTAGCCTAATCGGTATTCCATATACTTTCCTCGCAGCGCTATATCCGGTTTCTTCCTGTAAACTATGCTTGTAAACAACTCCTAAGTCCCAACTATAATATGGTAGGAAACTCTTCAACCGAGTTCTCTCTTTCGCTTCTTGCCCAAATACTAGCTATATCTACAGATAGCCA
>OZ020285.1:11410758-11431021 GCA_963971205.1 Aethes cnicana
ACGACAGATTGAACTTTCGTGTGTTGAGTTAGCGAAATTTATAATTGTATGCGTATACAGACCCCCATCAGCGGATTATAAATCTTTTGATAAAGTTATGGAAGAAGTTCTCAGTTTACTTTTTTGTACTAATAAAGGCCTTATAGTTTGTGGTGACTTTAATGTTAATTTACTAGATAAGTCACCAATGTCTCTTAACTTGTTGAGTACTTTCAAATCTTTCAACCTAGTTAACTTATTCCACGAGCCAACTAGAATTACGGCAACTACAGCAACTTGTATAGATAATATATTTACGAATGCGACCCCTCAACATAAATCGATAAATAATAACTTGAATTCAGATCACTGCGGTCAACAGGCATCATTTGTAAGCAAAATTGATAAAATTTCACGTGATATAACATGCAGGCCTATCTCGGAACGTCGTTTGGAAAAATTTAGCTGTATTATTACCAAACGGTTAAAATACTTAATATTGAAGCAACAGGACGATCCAGACACACTGGGTTTATCATTGTTTAACTGCATCAAGAAGGAATTTGACTCTTGTTTTAATCTCATCACTGTAAAAAGTAAAGATAAGGTTATATTTAGTGATTGGGCTACAGCCGACATTCATGAGAAAAGATACCATCTTTACGAGTTATACGCTAAACGAACAATAAATCAAAGCCCAGAATTTCTAGAGTATGTTAAGAACTATTCAAAAAACTTTAAACAGATATGTGTAGCTGCTAAAGCTGAGTACTTATCCAAAAAGATATCAAATTCAAACGATAAAATAAAAACCGTCTGGAAGGTTATTAATACTGAAACAGGAAAAACCAAACCCAGAGACCCACATTACAGCCTAAAAATTAAAGATACCGTACTCAATTCTGATATTGACGTAGCTAATGAATTTGAACGTTTCTTCACTAATATACCATTAGAAACTACTAGATCTTTAAAGTCATCTCCTGATGATGCTGCAGTTATATTAAGAACAAATCTAGAAGAATGCACTGTACCTTTTAAGTTTACATATATCACCCCAAACATTGTGATTAAAACATTTCGATCACTCAATCTAAAAAAAACTGAGGATCTTTGGGGCCTTTCAGTCAAAGTGCTGCAATCTATCATAGAACCTATTGCAATTCCGCTTGCTACATTATTTAATAGTTGCGTTGACGCTGGAGTATTTCCTGATGTGATGAAACATAGTAAAATCATTCCTTTGTTTAAATCAGGGAAAAAAACAGACCCCACAAATTATAGACCTATTTCAATACTGCCGGCTCTTAGCAAAGTTTTTGAGAAACTTATTCTGAACCAACTAATGTCACATTTTAATCTGAATAAGCTATTTCACAGCAGCCAATTTGGCTTCACCAAAGGTCGCTGTACTGCAGACGCTGGCACTACTTTAGTAAAATACATTTTTGATGCCTGGGAGCAGTCCCAAGACGCCATTGGTGTCTTCTGTGACTTATCTAAGGCTTTTGATTGCGTCAGTCATATTAATTTGTTGAATAAGTTACGCTTTTACGGGATAAGAGATCATGCTCTTGACCTTATCTCGTCATATCTTTCCAATAGAACACAGCGAGTGGATATTAACAGAACACAGTCGTCCGGATCACCTGTTGCTATAGGTGTGCCGCAAGGTTCAATTTTAGGCCCGTTTTTATTTCTGGTCTATATAAATGATTTGCCCTGTATTGTGCAAGAGAGGCATAAAATAGTTCTATTCGCAGATGACACCTCACTCATTTTTAAAGTAGATAGGAAGAAAAATAACATAGATGAGGTTAACAATGTACTTTCCACAGTTGTTAACTGGTTTACAGCTAACAATCTACTTTTGAATTCTAAGAAAACTAAATGCATGAGGTTTTCACTCTCTAATGCACCACGTGTAGACGATATCCAGGTTAAATTAAAAAATGAAACGTTAGAATTTGAGGGGAAAACAATCTTCCTAGGCTTTACTCTAGACTCAAAACTGCGTTGGAACGAACATATCTCTTCCTTAGCAGGTAGACTTAGTTCTGCAGCATATGCAGTAAGGCGTATTAGGCAGCTCACTGACGTCGAGACGGCCAGGTTAGTCTATTATAGTTATTTCCATAGTGTCATGTCTTACGGAATTATACTTTGGGGGAGAGCAGCTGACATTCAAACCATCTTTGTGTTGCAAAAGCGGGCTGTACGTGCAATATATCAACTTGGGTCTCGGGTCTCCCTTAGAGAAAAATTCAAGGAGATAAACATTCTTACCGTTGCGTCACTATACATATTTGAAAATATCATGTATGCTCGTAAGAACTTGCACGACTTTAAGCATAACAGTGATGTTCACAATTTTAACACTAGGAATAAGGATAAACTTTTTGTTACTGGTTACCGTCTTCGTAAAGTGAGCTCTTCGTTTGTTGGGAACTGTATACGATTTTATAACAAATTGCCTTCTGATGTTGCTAATATGCCATTTAAAAAGTTCAAGTCGTTCATTAAGTGCCGCCTTTTAAAGAAGGCATATTATTCGGTGAATGACTTTTTAGATGATAAGAATCCTTTTAAGCCAACTGTTTAGGTTATTATTATTGACTAGTAACATGATATGTGTCTCGCTGGGCAAATATTAACTCTTTTTTTTTTCTTTCACTACCAAATTTGTCCAGCAGCTGGAGCATGTCATGCTCGCTTTAAGGTCCTTGCTTACAGCGGCGTCGTTGATCGGGTCGCCACCTTCCCTAAGAAATGGTTGAGGGAGGCGATGGCTGAGATACGCGTCACGCTCGTGAACGGGTGCTGTCTGTGGGGTCCGGTCTGTTCATGCTTGCAAGGACGTTTAAAAATAATCATTAGCTTTAAATATATTACTAAGTCAAACATTTTAAGCGAGAGACCTCATCATGTTCTTATTGACATGTATTAATGAACTCTTTTATACATGATGTATTTCATTATTTATTGACATTTTGAGACTGTCGACATCTATGGAATTTATATTTATTTGACAATGGAGGCCATCTCCATAATATTTTTTTTTTCTGGACCCTTGGAGACTATACATCTCTAAGATCTTAGATTTAAGTTTAAGTTAGGGACTATACATCCCTTCAATGTAATTGTAGTACGCACCGATATGTATATTTTATACATGTAATGTAAATGTTATAACTATGTGTAAATTTTGAAAAAAGGCCTTCTGCTTGAGTTTGTTGCGGCGCTTCTTCTCAAGCAATGGGTCTAGGAAGCGCTAGTAAATTCTTTTCTGACGTGTAAAAGTGCCCCTATGTGGCCAATTTGCTGAATAAATGATTGAATTGAATTGAATTGACAGTACAGCAACTGCCTTGCTTTGATTGCTTTGCCCTTTCGCGTACTCTGCGTAGTTGCCTATTGGCTAGTTGCAAAATCCATTTCCTTATCAGTAGTCGAATTGATCCAAAGAGCTCTAGGAATGATGCAACTTTTATGAGCATGTAGACTTTTTGTATCGCACAAATACTATTATGTCTGTGCTTCGTCTCCATCATATCTTCCACCTACCTTCTGCCATTTTATCTTTAGGCAGTAGACGTCGCAACGATCATATATCACACCCAGCTACAATTATAGCTGTCCAGTGTCATCTCTTGCCGTAACTAGCGTACCACGAAAAACACAGAAGCTGAAACACGAACCCTAATGGGACTCTGCAATACAAACATCAAGCCCAGTAACAAGAGGAACACAAATCGTGATTATGATCTAATGTCGTCAACCGTCAACATACAACATAAAGATTGTCAAAATCTTATCGATAATAGATTGCTTACACATGTAAACTTCTGTTTGATAAACTTCTGTGCGATATCTTGTAAAACCAAAGGTTGTTAATCCAGGAAAGCGAGTGGGTAAGCGAGTAGCGGTTGAGTACTTAAGTGCCTTCTGATTCGCAAACATGGGACGCTATTTTAGCTACCTAGGTAAGTGTCGTCTGCCGTTAACTTTCATTCTCTCACCGTTTCCCAAGTGGCCACCATTTCGCAGGTGCCTCTGCTTTAAAATTAAATATGCTTCGCTTCTCACGTTTCTGTTTATCTGTCCTGTCGCGGTAAAGTAATTTATGGCCCTCTTAATGTCACTGGTAACCCTACGCGCTTTCGACAAAAAACGTTTCATATTTTTAGACGCTCTCGATGCTTCACGTTATCTTGCTTGCGAGTACTCTGTTTACTTGGCAAATATTACGGATTAAAACATGTGTAGAACAGACTCAAGGGATATTTGAATACGACTCAACGGTAAACCGTGGTTACTTACAGGACCCGTCTAACCCACGCCTTAAGTATGGATTCAAACATAAACAAAGAGAGAAATACATTTCGCTGCACTAATGTCCTTTGTAAACAAAAAGGCTAAGGAAAGTCTGACTTTTCTTAAACCACAAAACAGCCATAGAACCCGACAGTGGCAAGCGAACTATTGGCATCGCAGAATGCGGAAACGAATACCTACTTGGTTATTTACATTTACTTACAATACAGTGATAGAAATGTTGATAGTCAAGTGTGCCATAAAGCAATCTCGCAAGCTCGCAACTCAGATAAAGAAACATTTTCGTGCGATTTGATGGCAAGCCTATCTCCTACTATCGCGCAAAGTGGTACAAGCTACACCTTGTAAAGACTATTTATTGCAACTTTGCTTTCGACCTAACGATATCCTCCCATGCCAGTAATAAAACTGTTGGTAAACATTCGAACGAACGTTTAAACAGCTCCAGTATTCTTAATTCAAATTAAAGCCGAGGAATAACCGGAGCGAAGCGTTCGTCGCCACGTAAATTAAAAATGTTTAAGAAGTCGTCGACGTATCGCCCGCGCCGGAGCGTCTGTTTACAGCCATAATAATTCGCTTGCTAAACAAAATATTTGGATAACGCGCTAAATTACGGCCGCGTATTTATTGTGCACGTGCTAACGGCGCGATGACTCCCCGATTTAATGCTATAATAAATTCGCATTGAAATTTAGCAAACTCGCTTATTGTCCAAATATTTCTACGGAGCAACTACACACTGGGTATTTTGGTTGGAGCCATTAACTCGAGATGCGCCCGCCGGCAACAAAGCAAAAGCACCCATGCGCGCAGCTAGTTAGGACTGATTTCGTCGCGCGCTGCAAGTAATCGATTATTTGAACCAACAAGCCCGGTAATAAATCATCCGCTCCCGGTTACCTGCGAGGGATCAATACGAAAAAAGCCCCCGTTTTGAAACAAAAGGGACGCAATGACATTTCTGGAGTCGCAGGCGTCCCGCCGAACGGCGATATTTAAATTAGACCGCACTAAATCACACCTTTTGTTAACAGCGGCATTTGCCAATTCATTCATTTATACGGTCCTCATACTAAATTAGTTTTTCTATGTACACATTTATATTTGCAATTTTACTCTAACGTGAGGGAATGTGAAGGGAGAACAATCATGCGGATAGGACGTTGATTGCTCAATTACAAATCGATAATGTCACATTCAAGTCGCGATTCGCAGAAGCAATTTACTATAGAAAAAAAGCATAAAATGGCTATTGCAAAACGACAACTAATATCGCCGTCAGTAGAAAATTCATTTTGTATTGGAAGCTTTTACTCTACTATTATTCAAAATGTTGGGCTAACTTACGACAGAGGGGCTGTCGTCGAGCATTGTGCTGTCGCGACTGTCAACGGCTACGGCTACCTACGGCTGTCGCCGGCCGTTCCAGCCAATAGACAATGCCCAATTCGCAACGTTTGCTAATAAACTGCTGCAGGTAACAAATTTATTACCTCTCGCTAATATTCCGAAAGCAATAACAATTAAAGTCCGAGACAATAAAACGATTTACGAAACTGCTCCGTGTTATAAATAACAAAAACTTTCCGAAGTCTATAAAGGTATGCTCTAGTTTAGACAATCGCGCGGACGTTTCAAAGCGTTTCGTCGAAGATGTACAAATCAGAGGCAAAGGCATTCTAAACAGCCAAATATTGTTTTAGAGCCGTTTGAGGCGAAATGCCGGGGCCGGATATCCGTAAATCTCGGCGGGACGGCGTCTGGAACGCGTCCGAGGACGAGGATTAGCCAGCGCCATCTATGAACTACACTAAGCCGCGGGATGTGTGTAGATTACGGTATGAGGGCTTGACGCTGTGCAGGCGGTTGTAAACGTAATCTGTGCTCAAGCATTTTATCTGGCACGCCGTACAGCAGTCATACTGGATAAAGAGCTGTATGTATATCGTTCGCCTCTATTTGTAGACATAGACCTATGAAAATTGAGGATGGAAATTTATTGGAAAGCTAGTTGCAACAATTGAAATCGGATTTCAATCAAATATCATGCCAACAATAAGGATTCCTCTCATCAAAACTTGGAATTATCCGAACCAGAGTTCGCGATACATGTCTAAGAAAAGAATTACTTAAATTTAAAAATTAAGGGAAGTAAGGAAAACACGCTTCGTCATTTCTGACCTATACATACAATTAAATTGAATTTCAGTAGGTTTATCAGATCTCAAGATTAAATTGAGTTACTGCGACGGGGTAGGACTAATTCTGGTAAATTGGAAGCGTCAACGAGGAGTCCGGGCCAGATCTCAAGTTAACCCGTTTATCCGGGCCGGTCATCTGCCCGGGAGATTGTAAATTCGGCTTAATTCCCTTGATTATGTGACACGAAGTAGGAGCGGCAGCGAGAGGAACTACACTTTAAGCGGTCGCTATTTGTCGGTAATCAATGCTTTAACTTCTCTACTAGTTACTTCATGCGGTTATCCGAGTAGTGCATCTTCTAAGACGGAAAACTTGTGATGTATGGTCATCTGAGGCTGACGCTATATCTGAGACGAATGTTAAACGCCACTGGTCATCAGATAGCAAAAGATAAGAATAGGACAATCAGTAGTCCGCTCCGAAGTCATCTGTAATCTTGGTTATCACATTCTCCTGAGTGCATTTTTTCCCCAGCATGTAACGAAGAGATCTTACCCTTTTGATGTGTTGCTACACTGGAATCGTCGTCGTCGTCTCGCTCCGGCACGCAAGTTTGGCCTGTCAACCGGAAAATTGTCCCGAAGAAACGCTGACCCGCAGCCTGATTGCGTTGCAAAGGGCTGCAAATTAATAGGCTCGTTGATTCGGCACACTTCGGCCGGTCCCGGGGAAATTCGGGAATCGAATCGACCATTAATTGCCGCGATATTCTCTGTCATGCTCAAATGGGCGTCTGTTTGCGCAACTTATGATTAATGGTCTTAAACTAAATAGGATTCGCGCTAGGGGTCCCACTAGGTTACTGGACTTGATATTCATCGAACCGTAGTTGACGTGGTAAATGATCTAAGTTTAGTACCTTTCGCTCTTAAACAACAATTTTATCTCCCTTTCTCGTGTACAGTCTATAATCATCTTCTATTTCGTGCCACTGGTCTTTATCGGGTCATAATCATAACAAGCCATAGTAATCCTTATTCGAAGCGAGAATAATCATAATAAATTTTCCATCGGATCTATAAAAATCATACTAATGAGTAGATACACCGTTCGATCCTGTGTTTATGCTCTTAATATTATCTGTTCAAAATAAGATTGATTGATATAAGGTAGAACGGCAATTAACATCTGAGAATAGCCTCTGAGTCAGATAGCGTTAACAATGGACGCTTTCAAGCCGTAGCTTTTGAAAAATATACTCTATTTAATATTAATTTAAACATAGTTTTGCTTCGTGAATGGCGTTGTAATGTCTGTTTACCCGTATGTAAAGTACTAGACCATTTTATAAGTAGGCATATATTTGACCGCGATGTCTTTCGATTCGAGGTAAGCGTTCCTCGCGGTTTATTGCTACCACCCGTGCTGTACATTGACCCCCCGTGGGGTCCTAAGAGTCCACAGATAGTTAAATTATCGCTACTCCATTAGGTATCTTGATTACAAATTGGACAGTGCTAATGCATCGCAATATTCCACTACCATACACTGAGAAAACGATGTTTCTTACCTCCACATGAGCGCTTCATTATTTTAGTCACCTACTTTAAATCTATTGCATTTTGTAAGCAAGAGATTAACTTTAAATTTCACATTTTGTGTTTGCATTGCGGTGCTAATAACTTTGACTTTGTTGCATTATTTGCATTGCGAGTAGAACAGTTTTCAAATGAAACAAAAATAATTGTAATAATCCAATATTTACAATCTTGCTAGGTTATATCGTCAAATCATTATGTTCTTAATAGTAATCGTTTTCAAATCGTACGAGCAACACGTTTTTGTAGTTTGTTGTCACTGTAGTTCCACCTTTAACGTGGACATTTCCTTCTGTCGTTTTAATATGAACCGTTGCAATAAAATGTTTTCACTCCTCCTATTCGAAAAGGAGTACTTTGTTCCCCATTTAGAGGGAGCAAAATGCGATTTTGCTCCCTCTCCATATCTGCCCCGCAAACAGGGAGCAAAGTAATATTTTGCTCTCTAGGGAGCAAAGTACAATTTTGTTCCCTCCTGCTACTGGTTTTCTCATAGGAGGAGTGAAAAACAGAGTGTGCAACACGGTAGAAAAAATATTTAATCCTTGGGTGACATAGCTTGAATCCCTTGCTAGCTCAAGATTCCACGTTAGAATCCCTCGCTCCGCTCAGGATTCTATTCTGGAATCTTTCGCGTCGCTCTGGATTCAATCCGTCACCCGCGGTAAAATATGCCATTTTGCTCCCTAGTCACACAATCGACTGGGGCTCATGACTACAGATTCCCAATCCTACGGATTCTCTAATCTACGGATTCCCAATTTAACAGATAACCAATTACACAGGTTCCCAATTTAACAGATAACCAATTACACGGTTCCCAATTCTACATATTCTTTATTCCACAGTTTCTTATCTGACTACTATTTTACCGGTAAGGGTCCACTCAGTCCGTTAGGTGTGAATGTAGGTTAGGTTCGTTAGTTATCTATATACGCCCGAAGGGCAAACTACCTAGAAATAGGGGCCCCGCGTAGCGGGGACCCGTCGACCCAGTTACATTCCTTGTATTATTTTGTAGAATACCAATTATGTAGAATTGGGAATCTGTGGAATTGTGAATATGCAGAATCAATATTCTGTAAAATTTAAATTATGTAGAATTGGGAATCTGTACACTTGGGAATGTGTAGAAATAGAAATCTGTAGACATGGTATTCTGTAAAAGAAATCTGTAGAACTGGGAACAATTCACACAATCTACTATTATCTTGCGTTAAGCATGCAGAAGCGGAATGTTAATCTTGAAAGTACGTCTATTAACTTTTTATACTTTACAAATAAACCTTTTTACTTGTTTTTTACCTAAGTTGTGAGCAGGCAATAGAGACATAAAGTTTACACCCGAGACGTGATCAGTGAAGTGCCATTGTTTATGGCCGGTGAAATTAAAATGGTAACCCGATACTTTTTGCCTTATTGCTCGGGTTATTGGCCATTGTTCATGATCGATTCAACTGCTGCTGTTATGTTACAATTGATGTTATAATTTAAATACTTAAGCTTTAACGTTATTTCATTGGTGAAGCCGACCTGAAAGTGGTCTCTCACCGCGTCCACTGAGTCGGTTTGCCAACTTTTGGTAAAAATAAAAGACTTTTCATATAAATTGCAGTTCTCATGGACTCCTGGTTTCGGTAACTGTACCATTTCTTTTTCTTAGATCATAAAGATTATATAAATAAAGATTTTCGACTTCTTAGTCTCTCATATTGTAAGTTGTTTAGTTAGTGGTAGGACCTGGTGCTGGGTTCTTCCGGGGTGGTATCACCATCTTTCCCCGCTAACCTGTCGCCAAATAGCAGTGCTCGCACTGTTGTGTTCCGCTAGGGGGTTAAGGCAGCCGGTGAAATTTCTGGCACAGAGGCATTCCATCTTAGGCCTCAGGGGAGGCAACGCATTCGAGACCTTATGGTTTCTTAATGGGGATCATAGGATTTCGGTGTTCATGGGTCGCAGTGATCACTTACCATCAGGTGGGCTGTGCGCTCGTTTGCCTATACCATTGGTATAAAAAAATACATTTGAACTGCAGTTTATATGAGAATGTGCACCGTGTTCCGCTGTACTGGCCAGGATGGCCAGGTTTAGGTTAGGTACCTATATTTAAACTTTGTTCAAGATTCTGCAGAAATGCCATTAGCTGACGAAAAAAAAAATGCTTAAGTAACCTATGAGATGATGCTTGTACTGAATAATTGATATATTTTTTTCTGTTAAAACATGCAAAAGCATGCCCGAAAAACCTCGTCTCAGATTTCATTAATTCCCAAGCATGGTTCGTAAATCACGCTTCGCAGGCGCGTAAGGCGACACCGATTTATACCTACTCTTTCTTTACGACTTTGACATCGCCCTCGTAAAAAAAGTTCTCTCAAATGGACGGACGGTGGAATTGTTTTATGAATTCAATAACCTATAAACTCATGTATTGAAAACGCGAGGTGGTAAACGATAAATTGATGGTGAATCGCTGTTCTGCGGGTGACACCGCGCGTAACGCACTAGTCTAATGTCCATGACCTTTGAAAAACCTAGCCATGGAATTAGCCATTTTCTCATCATGAAAAAGGGCTGTGCGCAACAGTAGACCATTACAGGGTCACCACAAGGTAGTAAATCCTAAAAATGAAATTGGGTGCCGCATTATGCGTTTTGAGTTATGCGTTTTGATAGTTATGCGTTATGATGGTTATGCCATTGTATATTATGCGTTTTGATTTTATGCGTTCCAATAGGGACCCATGAAATTACATGCGTGATGATGATATTGATGATGAGGCCTTTCCTGCAACTATCGTAAATCATGTAGTGTTTTGAACTTTTGAGTTTTTTTATCTATTTAAATATGGACAGACGGGCCCACTTGCGTGGTGTCTAATACCATTGTATTGTAACGCCTACAAGAACAAACAATGCGTTGTTTTAGATACGTATCTATTCTAATTTGGACAACAAGGCATTTCGCAGGATGTGGCTCGTAAAGGCGCGGTTATACGGCGCCTTTAACGACGTCCGTGCCGCGCCCCGTGTAAACCCGGCCTTATGAGACTTGTATGCCACCGCCTAGGGCATTGACATGCCACTAATTTCAAAAAACCTCATTACGTTATGATTGCATTATATTTGACAGATACCAAAAAGCGTTCTAAATTCAAATCGGCATTCGTTTTTTTTAGTCCAGTAATCGAAAGCTATACCACTGTCCTTTCAGCCAGTATTTTCCAGTCAGCCAGTTTGAAATATTTTAAAAATTGTTCAAAAAAATAAGCGGCCTCGATATTCGCCTACTATGGCGATATTGTTTCGTGATTAGTGCAGCTACTGACGCGTAAGCCAGTGGCGCTTAGCGTATACTACACTATATAAATAATAACTTTTAAATAATATGCATTGAAAATTAAGTCTCGAAAACTTATTTCGAACTCAAAGTAGTTTTGATGTCTGTTATGATGGTCATTAAGGCACGACCTGCGACACGGCTCATAAGTTTACAGCCCAACATTTACCTGTCAGTATTACCCTTTGAACGAACATCGATATTACGCTAAATGTCGTAAATTCGACGCCCATTAAGGGCAAATCTGGCTTCATCAATGTCCATTACCTCTTAATCTTGAAACTACAGCAGGCGTAAACAAATCACTGGCATCGCATTTAGGCGGCCGTCTCACATTCCAACAGATTGCCTGTATGTTGGGACATCCGTAAATCGCTATGCTTTTAAACAGTTGGAGAGCTGCCAGGGATCGAATCGGGCGTCAACCCGATCGGCTCAGGATTACGGCTCACGCTGGCTATTGTCATCAGTGTGCTCCGCTGTCTATAACAAAGTGGTAATCTAGATTTTGTAACGTAGTAAAGTCTACGTCTATACATACTACTACTATACAGCCTATTTGCGTCCCACTGCTGGGCACAGGCCTCCTCTCATCACGAGAGGGCTTGGGCTATATTAGTCCCCACGCGGGCCCAGCTGGAAACTTCACACACATCTTTGAATAACATACATAGTGCCTGGAAAATCAAAAGTAGCCATCTAAGTAAAGTAAAGTAAAAAACATTTATTCGGCTAATTAACCTTACATTACTTAATAACTAGGTAAAATAAAATTACAACTAGCCGAAAGGGTTCCAGCTCAGCTCTATGCTGGGCAGGGCCTCAGCGCTGATTTTCAGCTGGAACCCGAAGATACAGGTTGTGGTGCCAACAAAACTCCGTTCTTTTTCAACTTGACTAAAAAATAAAAAACAATTGTCCAGGCGATGATAATTAAGTATAACAATAATTGTTCAATCTTAAATAAACATATACTCAAAAAACATAAAATAAAATAAACATTGGTGGGGTCAGTAACAAAACAATAAACCAATTGACAAAATTAAGTGACCAGATATTTACATTTGGAACTTAACACACATAACAATTAGCAAATGTGGGTTAGAGAGTTTTGATGATTATTTAATTTTATATACCTGTTGAGAGCTGCAGCTTTAAATTTATTTTTAAATACTCTCACATCTCAGTCAACCGAGCAAGTTTGAAACATTAGATACCGCACTGCCCTGCTTCTAATTGATAGATAAACCTCTAAACTAACAGACAAACAAGGATACAGAGTCGCAGGCAAAAGCTAGCTTGTAATAAGTCCCAAGCTGACATGAAGTCTATCTAACAGCATAAGTGGGTTTATATACCAAAGCTTTAGAAACGTACGACTAGGAAAGTAGAAGTTTTAGTTGAGCGAATAAAGCCAAATGCAAATCCATCTCGAGGATCGAGTCAATACCCTCAAGCTTGAACCAAGTTCTAGAACTTTCTAGAGGTTTCTAGCTCCAACGGCCAACAATGAGCAATTAAAGAGCGCAGGCGCAATATTGGTTCAGTTTCGTTCGCGGAAGGCGTAATAACTCAATGCTGGTCGCACGTACGGGCAGTAAGGCGACGTTTCAATGAACCGGAATGACCGCCCCAGTGGCAGCGGGAGCGAGCTCATAAGCGGTAGCGGGAATTAAATGATTGCGAGGGTAAAATAAAAGAGCTCGTTGACTATGTTTATTCAATTTATCAACGGCACGTATATTTTGTGATTCAAAAAAAAATCAATTCAATTCAAAAAAAATTCAATACAGATATTTTTGTTTGTGTCTAAAAACATCATAATACATATTCAAAATCAATACGTATTAATTTTCATCCGTGTGCTTTGCTTACACTTTAATTTAAATAGCCATTCTAGGTTCATTGTTTTTCAGTGCTTCTCGTCATATAGGTGATTTCTCTAATGTAAATATTCCCATTTGATTATATTAAAGCAAACAAGGTAAACTATAACATTTTCATTGCATTCCCATACAGTCCTCATCTCGTCCTTTTCAATAGTAATCCACCTAAACTGTCACAACTTAGCTTTAAATGCAACATAAAAGTAAGGTATATTTGAAGTCCTCAAGTAGCTAGCACTAGGACTGCGCCCCGCGGTACGAGGAACGCCGGCTTTAGTTTTACGATTAAACGCTTGTTTATCCGCCTGATAACCTGCACTATGCACTGCTTCCACGAACTCCTACAGAAAAAGGAATATAACACCTGTACCTAGTGTATGAGAATTCAGATTGCTTTGTCAAATGGAGTAAGCGTTATGCTTTGCATTCCTGACTTGCCTAGGTTGCTGTAGGAAAGGGCATCTCTTAAAAAACTGCTCTCAAGTGACCCAAGGAAAGGATGTGTAACGGAAACACTATGATGCTAGATTTCATTTCCAAGTTACAACCAAATTGATTGAAAAATAAATAAATAAACTGTGTCCATGTTTAGCTAGTGGAGCTACTGCTTTATAAATACTAGCTTCTGCCCGCGACTTCATCCGCGTGGAATTGGGTTATAGCATTCCCGCGGGAATTGAGCGTTAAACTATAACAAATTATATACGAAAACCTTCCTCTTGAAACACTCTATCTATTTAAAAAAAACGCATCAAAATCCGTTGCGTAGTTTTAAAGATTTAAGCATACATAGGGATATAGGGACAGAGAAAGCGACTTTGTTTTATACTATGTAGTGAAAATGTAAATCGTCATCATCTAAGAATATCACACATAAAAACGAAACACGCTTTTCCCATTTCCTTAAATTTTCTTTGCTGCCAGTTTGAACTGTGAAAAAGCATTTCAACATTCCAAATTCGAAATGTAAAGCTGGACATAGAAGCCATGTGTCGATATCGTCGTTAAAAGCGCATTAAGTTCTGTTCAGACGTCGACGCTGGCGGCGTGCCACAGACTATGTACTCGTATTAGTACATAGATATTCACTTTCATTGCGACGAGTTTGGCACACAATGCTCTCGTAACGGGGTTAAACGCCTAAAATGTCATTGCATTGAATAGCTTGGGAGCGGCTTTTCGTGATGCGTGAAGCTGTTTGTTTTTGTGGTTGGAAGTTAATAACTGTCGGAAGTGACATGAGGCGCCTCTTAGCTTTTGTATGTCTTCATAGTAAGCATATTATGGCAGTGACCTCTATCCTTTTATTTCCTCGATTGCGACTTAATTCAGACTTTGTGTGTGACTATGTTGTTAACTTACGTTCATCAAAGTATGGAAAACGTTATTTCTTTGTTAACATGGACTGCATAATATACGTCGACCATATTTTAACTTGGCCTCGTCAAAACACTAAGCTTATTTTCGATTCATTTCCAAGAGTCTCCTTCTTCTCTTTAAATAATGGCTTCTGTATATGTGCAAGACAGTTTCGCCAATGTCAAGTAACCTACAGGCCGAACAGTGTACGGTAATAATGATAAATGTACCTACGGTATAAAAGATAAATCAAGTAAAAATGGGGAAGCTCAACAAACGTCAACCATCTTATTTCCAAGAGTCGATGGGTATGTTTAATTTGAGAGCCAAAATTTATTTTCATCCAATATACCGTCTCTCCTCAGGGAGCCTGTAGGCACAAACCGCGTCGTTCAGCCCGGCAGTCTGTGGTCTAATCGTGTTATATTTACAGGCACATGTTCCGCCCAAAATAAATACGATTCAGTTACGAGCGGCGACCTGCGGGTTATTTTACGCGGTATTTACTTGTTGATACGTTAACGGCGTGGGCGTTTGTAAATATCTACACGTTTCCGTAAGACATTTGAACTGCGGTGTTAACTAAATATTTTTGAACACTTAGCTGATTTTAGTTCATTATCGAGCCTAGTATTTATTATATTAGCCATCTATATTTTCACTGTCGCTCGCCCGCTTAGAGGGGTTTTTTTTTTTTTTATTGTGGTGCACAATTATGACATTGCACACAATTATAATTACAATCTAGCCAGTTAGGCTAATGAGCAATTTTATTCTAACATAGTTTTATAATTCAATTTGAATTTATCACCGAGCTTTTCGGTGAAGGAAAACATCGTGAGGAAACCTGCACGCATCTGCGAAGTAATTTAAAGATGTGTGTGAAGTCCCCAATCCGCACTGGGCCCGCGTGGGGACTATAGCCCAAACCCTCTCGTGATGAGAGGAGGCCTCTGCCCAGCAGTGGGACGCAAATAGGCGGTAGTATTAGTATAGTTTTATAAAGTTATTGTAAATAAGAATTTTGTATGAAAAATTAAGTCGTTAGTTTTTAACTCGTGGCACGCTAGTTCGGAAGCTCATGACATGACCTAAGTTAGAATTACGTCTTTGACAGGAAATTCCAACGAAAGTCTCGTAAATTGGAATCATTACGACATGGCTACCGATCGCCGTTATCAGGGTAAAACAGTAGCTGATAGGTTATCACTGTATCGTGGTGATGATGATAAGAGGGCCTTGAACGGACCAATGCACCCGGTCAACCGGTGCGGTTGGTTATTGGGCTTGTATTAAGAGTCCCCATGACGCTCATTTCTCCATACAAACGTAGTTACGTTTTATTTCGCAAACTACTTATCAGATTAGCACCAAATTTTACAAGTAATAATGGAGCAGAGATATTAGTGTCCAAAATAAACTTTGATTGAAATAAATTGAATAACAAAGAAACTAGGGCCATTTTAGTCTCCTCCATACAAACTTCAAAATTCGGTTTTTGGCTGTAATTTAATTGTATTTTATTTTACCACGACTTTTACTAATTTCGGACACTCACAATAATGATTTTATTATGTGTACCTACCAATTTTCGAGTCAATCTGTTAAGTAATTTGGGAATAAAAGTGAAAATACGTTTGTGTGATAAAAATATATAAAAAAATATATCTTGGGACATTTCACACAAATTGACCTAGCCCCAAACTAAGCAAAGCTTGTACTATGGGTGCTAGACAACGATATAAATACTTATATAGAGAAATACATACATATATAAATACTAAACATCCATGACTCGAGTACAAACATTTGTGCTCATCACACAAAGTTTGCCCCGAGCGGGATTCGAACCCGCGACAGTCGGAACAGTGGGCAGGGTCACTACCAACTGAGCCAAACCTGTGGTCAAGATAAGATGAGAAGCGTCGTGCGTACTGGGGACTCTTATCCCGCTAATAAACGAGGATTGTAGAACATATTCAGGACCAGTCATGAATGGGTATTTGATGCAAAGACTGTCTAAGTTAGCATCTAGGTTTGACAACCTAGGCTTTGACGTGTAAAAAAATCTATGAGGTAGACATGCGAATTGCCAACTCGTACAGACCTACTGTTTACTTACGTTTTTGTTAGCTCTGGTTACTAATACCTATATTACGTTTACATAATCCATACACAATAATTTGTGACTTTGTGGAAGTACTAAATAAGCAGCAAATCATGGAGCCTTTGTAACTTCTTTCGTACGTAATTTTCTACGTTATTTTCCTTTTGAGTATTTGTTTTTGTTTGAGTATCAATCTTGCCTTATCAACATCGCGTGGTTCGCGTGATGTAACGAAAGAATGCTTGAACGAATATAATCAGTTGATTAGACCTTCCAAAATTAAAAACTCAGTGGAAAATGCTCCTAAGTTTTTTACGAATAAAGGATTAGAGACGTCTTCATTTTCAAGTAAAATTCTGCGGTCAATTTTCTTGCTTTGAACTTCCGCAGTTCTGGGCTATAAAAGTTTAATTAACACCGCCTTTCTTGCTAACTTTTTGAACAAAAAGGCTTTGTTATACTACAAAGGCGTCTTGTCCTTGCATTTATACTTCATTATTTGATACAGTTCTGAACCTGTCATGACCTTGTAATCTTTATGATCTGGTCTGGTGGTACCTTTAAGATAATAACTTTCATTGAATAATATGAGAACCTAAAGACGTTCAGTTCTGATAATGGGTTCCATGAGAAAATGAGGGAACTCCTCAAAATTTGCTAGCACGTAGATGATTTTGGTGTCAATTTCGAAGACTTCAGAGTTACTTATATATTTTTATAGTAATGTTTGGAAACTGTAGCTGTTATTTACTTTTTAATTTATTATTGCTTGACTTTTAGTTTTCTAAAAAAACAGTTAAGGCAAAGGTGATAAGTCGCCGGCTTTGCATAATATTTCGATGCTCCCTTCTATGACTAGAGATCTTCTACTATCTAAAGTCCCGCGCCTTCACATTTCAAAACGCTTCCAAGGGCGGATCCAGCTTTCGACTCAGGGGGGGGGGGTCACCACGCCATACAACCCCCCCCCCCTTTTCGCGTTAGGGGTTAAAAATACATAATAGCAGTAGACCTAGTCCTGCCGAGGGGGGGGTCATGACCCCCATGACCCCCCCCTGGATCCGCCCTTGAACGCTTCAATGCATTTAAAAGCACCACCAACACTCAACACATGTGTGCGTGCTGAGACAGCCATCAACTATGCGTTGAGAGTGTTGGTGGTGCTTTTTAAATAATGATAAAAAAATTGAAGCGTTTTGAAATGTGAAGGCGTGGGACTTTAGATAGTAGAAGATCTCTAGACGATATTCACATGAAATTTTTAGGATTATGAAAGTACTATCTTTTGAAAACTTTCCAAGACATTTTCCATGCATTTACTGTAATCTTATCATTTGAATGCCTAAACAACAAATATAAAAAAAGACGCGTCATTCAACCATAGAATGATAACTTCATTTTTAATTCAGTAATATTGAGAAAATAATAAAAACAGCGAAACATTTGCCGACTTTCGGTATAAACTCTCTTAAGTTACGCATGACTGTATCGGCATCCACTAATAGTAGCTGTCGTCTTTTCCAGATGCGCCAATAAGACGATGCGGCTGCTCTGGCTGTTGGCGCTGGCGGGCGCGGCGCGGGCGCTGCAGCCGCGCTGCGAGGAAATCTCCATCCCCATGTGCCGCGGCATCGGGTACAACCTGACGTCCTTCCCCAACGCGCTCGACCACGACACGCAGGAGGAGGCGGGCCTCGAGGTAACTATACATCCAGTACCATCATCTTCTAGTACATATCAGGGATGTTTAGGGTTATGTGGACTTTGGAGGTCATTATCGCATCAGTCGAAATAGATCATCATCATCATCATCATTTAAGCCGAAAGACGTCCACTGCTGGACATAGGCCTCGCCCAAGGCTCGCCACTCAGACCGGTCCTGTGCTACTTGCTTCCACCGGTTTCCCGCGACCTTCACGAGGTCGTCGCTCCATCTTGTTGGAGGCCTACCGACAGCTCGTCTCCCGGTTCGCGGACGCCACTCGAGAACTTTCCAGCCCCATCGGCCATCAGTCCTGCGAGCAATGTGCCCCGCCCACTGCCACTTAAGGTTCGCAATTCTTCGGGCTATGTCGGTGACCCCAGTTAGAACTGCGGATATCCTCATTTCTGATTCTATCACGCAGAGAAACCCCGAGCATAGCCCTTTCCATTGCCCTCTGAGTGACTTTGAGCCTTCTTATGAGACACATCGTGAGCGCCCGCGTCTCGGAACCATAAGTCATCACTGGCAACACACACTGCGGTAATTTGGACGAAAAGACACTGCGCAGCTTCCCGAACGCTGCCCAGCCGAATCGGATTCGACGATTGACCTCTTTCTCGAAGTTGGACCTACCTAAGTGGACTGTTTGTCCCAGGTACCTATACATAATGGCCGACAGCTTCGAGCGCAGAGCCTCCGATTATTACGGGAGTTGGCACAACATGGACATTAGACATAATTTTTGTCTTGTCCATGTTCATTTTAAGACCAACTCGATCGGAAACTCTGCTGAGGTCAGCGAGCATAGTACTGAGTTCTTCCATGGTCTCAGCCATGACTACAATATCGTCAGCAAATCGATGTACTCGCCATTAACAGTGATGCCTCGACCTTTCCAGTCCAGCACCTTAAAAGCATCCTCCAATGCAGCGGTGAATAGCTTCGGAGAGATCACATCTCCTTGTCTGACTCCCCGCTGCAGTGGAATAGGCTTAGTGGTCTGGTCTTGTAGGCGGACGGACATGATGCCGTTTTCATACAAACACTTCAATACTTCGATGTACCGGTAGTCAACTTGGCACCTCTGGAGAGACTGCAGCACAGCCCAAGTCTCGATCGAAGGTCGAATGTGGCTTTCTCGTAGTCCACAAATAGTAGTAGTCGAAATAGATAAAGTATCGTATTACATGTATTTTTTAATTGTTTTATTTGTGTTGAAAAGCGTCACGAAATTAGTCAGTCGTTTAATCCAATATTCTGAGTAATTTACTATACATATAGGACGCGGGACTAGGATCTGTCTAAAAATACAATATAGGTTAAATTGTGACTAAATTAATTATTTTGCGTCGTATTGACTCATACATTTAGTCATAACTCATAAGCGTCAGGACTGTTAGATCGTGTTTCTTTTTACTCGACCGGCAAATCTAAAAGAAGGGCTATGAATTTATCACTATGTATGTTTGTTTATGTGCTCCATTCTTAACGCTTAATCTATTGATCTGATTTTGTTGAAAGAAGTGTCCATGGATTCGTTATAGAGTGATATTTCGTACAAAAAAGCAACCACATGGCGGATTTTATTAGTAGTCTTATATTATCTTTTCCGTTTCACTTGTTAGCTTCTAATTTTGACTATGTACTTTATTGTTAATTTGTTAATTCCATCATTCCAGGTGCACCAATACTGGCCGCTGGTGGAGATCAAGTGCTCCGCCGACCTGAAGTTCTTCCTGTGCTCCGTGTACACGCCCATCTGCATCGAGGACTACGCCAAGCCGCTGCCGGCGTGCCGCAGCGTGTGCG